>OMNW01028939.1:18378-35227 GCA_900303245.1 Selene dorsalis | reverse complement strand
GTTCTGGTACCGGTACCGGTACTGGTAACGGATCTGCTCCAGGCCCTGTTCTGGTCCCGGTTCTGGTACCGGTCCCGGTTCTGGTCGCGGTTCCGGTACCGGTCACGGTTCTGGTCGCGGATCCGGTCCCGGTACCGGTTGAGGTCCCGGTTCTGGTCGCGGTTCCGGTCCCGGTCCCAATTCTTGTGTCGGTCTCGGTACCGGTCCCCGTCCCGGTACCGGTTTCGGTTCTGGTACCGGTACCGGTAACGGTAACGGATCTGCTCCAGGCCCTGTTCTGGTCCCGGTTCTGGTCGCGGTTCCGGTACCGGTCCCGGTTCTGGTCGCGGTTCCGGTCCCGGTACCGGTTGCAGTCCCGGTCCCGGTTCTTGTGTCGGTTCTGGTCCCGGTACCGTTTCCGGTCCCTGTCAGGGTGCCGGTCCCGGTTCCCGTCCCCGTCCCGGTAACGATTTCGGTTCTGGTACCGGTACCGGTTCCGGTTCTGGTACCGGTACCGGTTCCGGTCCTGGTGTAACAGTTCTGGTTATGGTGGTCCTGGTTCCGGTTCCGGTACGATCCCAGCTCCGGTGGTCCTGGGCCTGTCCCATTATCACAGCATCTGGAGCCTTTCAGGATCTCACACTCAGTCACTTACAGCTGACATTTTGGAAGTCAGTCAGGGCCTGAGAAAGGAAGGGAATTGGGCCCTTGTGTCCCATGGTCCGTCACTTTAATGGCTGAGTTTAATGGTCTCTTACAGACCATAGACTGTATATGACTTAGGCTCGTTCACGTTAAGTGTGTGAGTGTCCCATTGTCACGTCATGAAGTCAGCTGATGTTCCACCCGGTAGACCGTCACTGTCTGCAACCTGTGCACACATTTAGAGCATTCGTGCCCATTCGTGCGACACGTGCTTGCAGCGCTGCGGAAGCCCAGACTTCACCAGGCAACAAGAAATACTATTTTCCGATTGGCTGAAAGGTCGCTAATTCAAGACAGCTGTATGGATGGACTAAACAGAGTGATCTGCCTTCACATCATCCATTCATAGGTTACTGATTTATGTGCGGCGAGTCTTATCCCTTCTCAGCGTGAGAATTTTCATGTGTGGCGTGTGAGCGTGTGAACCTAACTAACTTGAGAGCCCTGTAAATGATCGATTCTTTAATCCTACTGTAAATGCAACAATGGCAATGGTGGGACTGGTAACAGTAAGCAGCTGTTTATGCTAATGTTGGCTATAGAAAAACTTATAAATGGTTCTTACACAGTTAAGGGAAAGTGAATGGAATGTGTTAAGACAACCACTTGCTAATGTGTGGAAAATCTGGTTTTATGTATAAATATCTGACTTACAGTGTGTCACATGAACTTCAGTTTCTGACTTTGTCACATGACTTCCTCATGATTTCAACAGCTGTGGAATGGGTCTGTCACTTAGATATAAACATATGCAATGGCTGACACTAAACTGACAGTGTTGCTCTCCCTGGATAGGGGTCTCACAAAGGCAATAACATGATTGTAAACACATTAGGGATAAAAACGTACTATGCATAACCTTAAATCTAAGGTCGCATTTTACATGGCCTGCTCTCCATTATGTTTTCCAAGGGAAAACTGAAAAGCTGAGAATGATCAACTCTCTCCCAATCTCTTTGCCTTGAAAAACATGTCCTAACACCAGCGAAGAGATTAGATCTCACATCATTAAAGGTTTTATGGTTATAAATGAAGTATTTGTGGAATTTCTGTCACCATATTTTTGGATAACCACACTGAGGTTCCGCTGCGGCCTGAAGTTTAATTCTCAGAGACAGAGGTTCACGATCTTCCGGGAAGTTACAGTGTAATCTGACAGGAATCCTAATTATAAAATTTTGTCACGGTATGCATGCAGCACTTGGAATTCAAACATGTTTGTTTCCTGTTGAGGGGAGGCAACAAAAGACACGATTTTTGTGTGAAGAAGATGAAAGGCTTTGTGGCAAGAGGGAGGTTAAATGCATGCCCCCTGCACAATTCACGGACCAAAATGAGTCACATAGCCTGTTGTTAGTCCTGATTGCTGCTGTTTTCCAGATCCCATGGTGAAAGATTTCCTGTTGTCAGGTCTCAGGTTCTACTCATTTATTTATTTGTACTTGGAGACATAAGGATAAAGGGAAAGGAAGGGAGGCAGAAAGAGATCTGGTTCAATTACAGAATACCCTGTTTCATTAGCATATTGGGTCTTAAGTGATCTGCTGCTAAGTGGCTGCACCCTGGTAGTGGTGCTGCAAAGTGCATTGTGGATGAAAAACATAAAGGCTCCATTTAATCAGGCCATTGTCGGCCTCTGTGTCGGCGCTTGTGTACGCACTGGCTTCTCCTGTTCCACGCATTGTTTCCAGAGGGAAGGATAAGGCCCAGAGTAATTACTGCAATTTATGATCAAAGCTAGAACAATGTCCAAGACAAACAGAATCACGGCATCGGATAGCAGTACATCTGATGATATGGGGGAACTTGAGATTGCCTAAGTGAGCCGTGCCAGGGAGAGGCTGAAACCGCATCACCACACTTGTTTGTGAGCAAAAGCGGCTGCAAGTCAATCACAGGTACTCATTATGTCTTCATGTATAAGTCGACCCTGTGAACTCAGAATGAACTGCAGCGCATGATTTATGATTCACTGAATGTGATAGGGGTCAACAACATATGGATTTTGGTTTGTGTAAAGCAGCTGCCATATAATGATGGAAATGACTGTGGTACTGATCTGTTTTCTCAGAACAGGTCTGTCTCCACAAAACCCAAATAATATTTATATCATTGGTAATGTGTTTTATGAAATTTCCTGTAGCATCTACACACAGAATGACCAGATCATCTGATTTTTTATATTCTAAAGCAATTTGTATAGATTTGATGTAAAATATTGACTGCACAACCAATAGCTGATTAACATATTTACCTTGTAAAAGAAGTTTTAGCAAAGATGAGGGGGAGAAATCACATGTTGTCCAAAAATTATATTTCCAAAATGGAGAAGGCCATTTGTTTTGACCCTGCGGTAGGTTTCACCCCTCAGGGATGCTCCGTTTTGGTGTAAAATGTAATGTGGAATGCACAGCAATGTTATAAACAACACGCACAGTGCATGTGAAACTACAAAACAGAGTCTAGCAGAGGAAAACAAAGACAGTTGGAGGCTGGGGTGGAAGATACATCTGCCAACATGAGCAGCAGCAACAGCAACATGCAAACATCAGCATATACAGTAGAGTGAGGGAGCAACGTGACGGGCATGTGAGGCAGCTGACTCAGCAGAGTGGGATCCCGAATGCTTATGTCCAAAAGTAATTTATTTAGCACTGGTTCATATTATGTAGGTTAATGAAATGTGGTCAAAATAAATGGCTCAGTATGTGGCATACAACATATTTATTTAGACCTGCTCTCATCGTTTTGACACAAAAGTTTTAGTTGTCTGGATTCAAGTAACACGAATTATACTGTGTTACCAGATGTTAATAAGTAGTAATGGTAGTAGTTACTAGTCATGGCTTCCCTGTCCAGACGAAGCCACGGACTGGCCAACTCAGAGTGAACTTTATTTGTGTAATATTGTGCTGCGTGACTCATCTGGTCAGCAGCTCCTTCACTTTTGATCCACTCTTGTCTCATTTATTTTCAGAACAAACAACTGCACTCCAAAATTTCATTTGTCCTGTCCTAAAATAAAATGTTAGAGTCATTCGCCAGTGTCAACATCAATCAGATAAAGTAATGAGACCAGCACTGTAATTAAAACTTTTGTGTCAAAAGGATGTTTGCTAAAAGACACATGGAAACACATATAACTGTCACCAGTTTAACACCAAACAAAGCAACTGCTGAGAGCTAACGTCGTAACAAGTTTATAAGTTTATCACATTGAATAGAATGTGTCCCATTTATTTTCATCTTGGATGTCTTTCCCATAGTTAATTCACTTCAAGACATTAAAGGCTCGTTACTTTCCTCACATGAAGGCACATCTCCTTTCTTCCAGCACTGGTTTTTACAAAGCCATAATATATCAAACCCCTGGCAGTGATCAGGGTTTTTACTCTCTCATGGCGTTGCCCTCTTAGACTGAGAAATGCTCTGCTGCAGTCAAACAATCCAAGATCCCAGGTTGTGATCTGCTGAGTGGGGTGTTTCAAGCCAGTAATGCTGTCCTTTTTCCATTTAATTGCACCTGAACACACACACACTGCAGAAATTTTGGCATATTGCAGAAATAAAATGTCCAGGCCCAATAAACCATTGAACTCCAAATACGAATTGGCGTATATAATTAAATTAAAAATATATCCAAAAAAACCACCCAAAACAGAAACTTACTCCAATATTCAATTTGATCAAGTCTGATCCAATATTTTCTTAAAACTTTAAAGCTAGGGCAACTGAGATGACAGTTTGGGACAAAACCTTGAAATGCCAACATCCTGAAATCGATGTCCCCTCACAGAGGTTCTCATGCAAAGAAAAATTGATAGCTGGGTCATCATAACATTTCGAAAGTCTGACTGTTATGTATCAACCATGAAGCAATGTATGACTGTGTGCTAATGTGTATCCAAGATTCTGCAATCCTTCACAATAAGTGGCTGCTCTGTAACCATAAATGGTGGCTCTGGACACTGTAATAACAGATATTTGAAGGAAAAGTTATTCATTCAGTGGTCTATAATTTTATGTGCTTGGAATGGTGCTTTCACAGACTGTGGAAGTTGACAGCAATTTACCTGGCAGTTTTTCACTGTGGGGTAGTGTGGTTTTTTTTCTTGTTCTTGTCTCATATCAATAAACCGAGGAGGAGGTTATTCAGAAGCAGAGAAGGTAATCAGTGTTGTGTTTCTGTGGTACGAGACTGTTCAAACTTTCACTGAGGATACCTGTCACTTTTTCTTCTGGTTTCAGTGGTGAAAACCCTTTTCACATGTTTGTTCATTTGTGTGGACCTTAATACGTCTGTGTTTTTACTAGAACCCAGCATTGCGTTCAAGTGATGTTGCCTTAGACCCAATTAAGTCTGACATTTTATAAATAATGATTGGATCGCTGGCCGCACTTTAGCACTTTCCCGTCTCTCTGCAGTTCAACCACATCTTAAGAAAACAATCAACCACCCTTCGTGCATTCAACTTTGTAGACCTCAACATGCATACAAGTTTATTTTCCACCCAAAAATTTGAATTGTGAACAAATACAATGTCACAACATGGATTTCCTGCTCTCTTACCCTTACTCCTACATTAAAAAGAACATTGTGGACATTGTACATACATTGTACAGCTGTCTGTCCTGTCTGTTAGTGACAGGTAAAAATGTGCTGTTTCCTCTTTCTCAACTCTTGTATCCTGTTGCAAACCTCCAAGGTTGTGGAACATGTACTCACATATCATTTGATGTATAGTCTCCCTCCCTCTGTATCATATCTTTACATTGAGTCGCCTGGGGTAATGTTCCTGTGGCTGTCTAGCCTCACTCTGACATGGTGCGTTGACATGAGTGCATCCTGTATTAATGGTAGCCTATGTGTGAGGAAGAAGTATGGCTCATATGATGGCAGTATGACTGATGATTTGTGGATATTCTCTTGTTACGATCATGTACAGTACATAAACATCAAAGGACTTTATAAGTGTCTGACATACATGTAAGTACATATGTGCTTTGTAGGATACCTGACCATTACAATAGTAGTCACTGATATTTGATTATTAGAATTAAATTAACTCCATCATATGTCTATAACTTTTATAATTAGCAAACAGGAAGCAGCGTATCACAAGACATCTTTATACTCTTGGTAAGCATGTAAATGATTATGGTGAAGAATTTCGTGTGTCCAAATAACAAACGCAGACTTTACACAGTATATTTTTGGAATAAAGATTGTGTGCGGAGTGAGTATGATGAAGATTAAAGAATCCAGTGGAGCGTTCTGATATTTGCATTAGTGTGGGATTCGTTTGATCATTTTGGAAAATAAATATGATAAATCCTAATCATTCTGAGATGACATACTCAGACAGTGGCTTAATTTATTCCATGAGCACACATGTTATAGAAGGGGTACACTCCGGGACCTAAACTAGCCCTAAAGATCATAACAATACAGTATGTTAACCATATGTCACAACCTCCTAGATGCTTTTTTTTTTTTTTTTTTTTTTTTTTTTTTTGCTGGATCCTTTAAAACAATTTTCAAGACCGCTTTTTCCACTGCCATCACAAGGACCCAGATGATCACACAAAACCATTACTGCCAAGCTGATGAGCACTGACCCTGCCCTGCCCACACCTCAGAGCCATCAGTGGAGCACACAGCTTTCCTTGAATTTTAACCATGTCCTGTATCGCCGTATTGCATTTTGCAGAGTAAAGCCTGTTTTTATCATGACTGGCTTTGAAAAGAACTCGAACCAGATGGAAGGAAATTGGAGATAAATGCAGCTGGAGTCCATGTAGGAGCAGAACCTTTTGGTGGTATCAAATGAGACAGCAATGATGTCACTGCATGTACCACGCCGCATGCAAGTATAAGAGTATGTGTATAGAGGAAAAAGGCCACACTGGTGACATTTAAATACAATAGCTCTTGCAATGGAGACACAATTGTCTGATCTCTTACTGTACTACTATTATTACCTTCAGTTTTTTCATGGTTCACTTGGTGCTTATAATGCTGTTATCATATTCATATAGGGCTAAAGAGCTCTTTTTCTCAAATCATCTTACATATATATTGATTCATCAATTTATCAGTTTGGTTTATAAAATGTCAAAAACTAACCATTCAAGTTTCTCTGAGGCGATGTCACTGTAACAATCAATCAATAATACTCACATCTTATTGTATTTAACTAATAACTAGTAACTCTTAATTTTATAGCATGTGTCATTTCTTAATCATTTCCAAGACATTTTCAGCAAGAATAACATAAATTGATCAGAATTTCAGGAAAATAAAAAAAAATGAAGGACATAGATAGTACACATAATGAGCACCATCTGATTCATTTGAGTGTTTTTTTTTTATTGTGAACAGTGGGAAATTATATGAGTTCATCAGTTCCACTGGAATTTAATCAAAAGAAACTTTTGTTTTTCTCTCTTTATTGGATGAGTTGTACTTCTGACTGAAATCTAAAGAGAAATTCTTCATTTTTCTATCTTTAGCTGGTCTGATGACTAAAAGACACTATGACTCACGATGAAGTAAAGCTGTAATTTCCAACAGTTATGTTTCAGATCTTTCCCAGTATATTATAAGAAAAATACAGCTCACTGTTATAGTATTTTAACAGTAAAACCTGGAGATAATGACACCAGTAAGTCAAAACCCTTTGTGCAATCATATAACAGATTGTTAATTTATAGACATTGTGTTGTATTTATTCCTACGAATAACATCCGTATACCTAAACAACACTCAATTTCTTGGACACACTCTGGTTGTATTTTGTATAGCCTGAAACACACAGCATGTAAACATCCTTCGGTTTGGTTGCCTTTGATGAATGTTGTTTATGATTGTATAAATTCTGTACAACAGCCACCCCTGCTGAAATGAGGTGGTGCAGGTGAGCAGAGGCACAAGTCATGTAAACAGTAGTCAGAACACGACACGTTCTTTTGGCACCATCCCCCTTTTCTTCTCCGGCAGCGTGCCACACTGTAACAACACCCCTTGACAGAGAGGGATTAAAAGTTTCAAAGCAAGATCTGATTATGGAGCGAACAAGCTGAAAAGAGATCCAGAACTTAAATACACTGGAAGATAACATCAGGAAGTTAGGTCTACACATAGTAACTGACACCTGCATTACACAGAGAAGTCTGATCTCCCCCAGACAGTTAAAGAATGACACAAATCATATGGTGACATCTCCAGAATAATTTGATAATTTTCTGTGCTAGAAAAAAAACAACAGCTCTTCTTTTGAAGTTGCACCGAGGTCCCAGCTTGATTACCACTTGAGATTGAACAAGATCTGGCAAAACTTGGGAAAAAAAAACAACAAAATGCTGCTGGCGGGTCTCTTCATTATATCTTGGAGCTGGATTAGATGAAGTATCCAGGGTATTTCTGACAGAGCCACTCTTCACAGCATGTTTTTAACCCTCTGTGTTCCACTTTCACTGCATCTGGGAGCCAGCTGCAGCTCTTGGTGTGCAGTGCGCAAGTGTGTCTCAGTCTGATTGGGGTCACCAGAGTGTCTGTCTCATTCAATATGGAGCTGATGGACCAACTGGGAGGTCACAGAAGTTCCAACAGCCAGGGCCTTTGCGAACCTGGAGAGATTTAAATTTTGCAGAGAGGACTGTTCACGTAGTTGACAAAGTGCACTTGAAGCGAGTAAGTCACAAAGACGTGAGGAGATTTAGAGCTATTGAGTTGTCAGAATGCGAACTGCATTACAGAAAGATCACAGGCAGCTAAAAGTTGATGACATCTCATCAATGTAAGTTTAGTTTGTAAAATACATGAAATTCAGAGCTGTCACATCAAATGAAAAGATTCTTGGAGTGTGTTATGTATTTAGGACCGTTTGGTGCAATGCAAACGAGAGAAAACACACAAACACACACACTTACACACACACATATCTTGCTCTGTGTGTGGCAAAGTCAAAGATTAAAGAAAGCAAAAGTAAACAAATTGTTCTTTTTTGCTAAAAATGGTTTATTGGATAAGGAAGATTACAAACCTGATCCCTTGATGGTAACCATCAACCATCTGATTATACAGGCCAACTCTTAAAAATGAATTACCACATGGAAAATATTAGCAACCCGTGAGAGAGAGAGAGAGAGAGAGAGAGAGAGACAGAGACAGAGAGAGAGAGAAAACACAAATGATGAAAACGTAACAAAATATCAAGACCGTTAACAAAAAAGCTCTGAGCACCCAACTACACGCACAAAACAGTTAAAAAGGAGAAAACATTGCAATACTGGGACAGAATAAATAGAATAACCGAAAAAAAAACCAATGTTAAAAGTTTTTCCTTGAAATCTAGGAGGGTTAGGGTTGCATATCCTAATAGAAACATCTTTAAAGCTGATCTGTTTTGCAGACCATTTCTTGACCTGCTGGACCATTTCAGTGTAACACGAAGTGAGACAAGAAGCAGGTGTGTGTATTCGTGTGTGTGTCCTAATTCAAACAAGACATCATGTGAATTCACTTTTCTGAAGACCAAGGCACTCAACTTTTACATCAAATACTTGTGTACACCAAATTTTGAGCGATTGCCACTGCCACTTGCAAACATACAGTACAAAGCAACTTGTTTGGAGTTGAGCAGTGACTTTTATGAACTTTAGCAGGTGCAGTAACTTCTTCTACTTCACAAATCACAAATACTCAACACTCATTCCCAACTATTTGAGTACCGGTCAACAGTACTTTCCACACAGTTCATTACAAGTCTCTGGTCTTAAATGTTTTTATACAATATTTTTGAAAGCAGGTATCAGAATACAGTCATAAAGTTAGTGAGAAACACAACTATCTACTGTGAAAACATTATTTTTAGTAAGTTCTCTTGCATCATCGTGACCTCTGGTGCAGTCAGAGTAAGTTTAGTTAAATAGAGATACAGTTAAAACACAAATGTGATGAGACTAAAAGCAACAGAGACCAGTTTCATGACTTTGACGGTTCAGTGTGAAGAGTGACAGACATAAGCTGGAGCGTGGTTTTTGATAGTAACTGAGTGGTCCCCACATTCATCATTTTAAACATCAAACTGTGTTAAACGTGTTCCCGTGTTTTTGTTTTTCCATCCCAGACTCAAACTTTAGGCCTTCTCCAGTGATTTATAGTATTCTTTCAGCACAGCCCAGGCCTTTGGCGCCATGAAGCCGTCGGGAGGATTCTCTCCCTCGCGAGCCATTTTACGCATGCGTGTACCTGAGATGAAATCATAGTCTTGATGGCTGCAAATTAGAAAAAACAGAAAGAATATAGCACATTTTTAGTAACATGAATATGTGAATCAATATGAAGATGCTTATCAGCAGAGCAAAATAACATATGAGCCAACAGTAACTGCCTGCTGTGTTGGAATCGAGTGCACTGAGGCGTACAAACAGGCCAGTTAGCATATCTGCAAACCAAAAGATGAAGACGAAGTTCTTAAAGCATTTCATGTCTCTCGCAGTGAAAGTAGATGCGATCCCTCTGTATGGGAGTATTTATCTTACTAAACTCTATATTTCATATGCGGACCATTCCTGGCAGCTGCTTTCCTTCCAAATCACTCTGTGGCTACAGAGGTGCCAGGACAATCCAGAGAGCTGCAGTACCCTCCTGTTAAAAACACTTTATGTCTGCCACAGAATCTCTTTACTACCACATTTACAGTTTTCAAAATCCTACATGAAGATTCTTTAGGTCAAATCTTTCAAATAAATGTGAGAAGACATGTAATTTATATATATATTTTTTTTTAAAAGTGCTGATTAAGCCCTCAGGAGGACAAGTTACAATTCCCATTTGTTTTGCCAGTTTTCTTTCAATATGTGAATAACAGCCCTGGTAAAGTGAAAGACAACACTGGTGACCAACTGCTGTTAAATGCAACACTGCATGACTCTAGTATACCTGTAATTTAATACATTAAAATAAACAGAAATAGGTGCGACTTCTTTTTTAACTGAAACGTTGACTGCTTCAGCTACCACAAATTAAAAGAACTGAATTATTAAGGGTATGACATTACCATCAAACCACCAAACTAAATGTGTTTCTGATAACTACGTTGCTGAGTTCCCCTCGCCCAAACGTTTTTTGTCTCGCATCTTTCAGACAATGGGATGTCTACTCCCACTCCTCTCTTTATGACAGATGACTCTTCACAGCACACCAAGTTCACCTAGTTCAAAGAAGACATGTACAACTTTGTTTGAAGTGATCAGCCAAGGACAGGGCCGACCAGGGCTGTACAGAGCACTGGCACAGGTTCATCACATCTCCACTTCCCTCGTCTGCAAAATTACTGTCAGGAATAATCAGGACAGTTTTTAGACATCTTGTTAGCAGACATTTAGACTCATCTTCATCATGCACACATTGAGAAAGGCTAGAAATCCTGCTGTTTACGGAGTAAGATTTCTAATTGTTCTCACATGACACAGAGCGCATCTTGTGGCTTTGAAACATTAAGAATCTGTGAAGAACACGTCACGTTTCACATGGCGTGAGGTAGACGAGCTCCGGGCAAATTCTTCCAAGAGCACTTTTATACAGTGTCAAATTAGAAACAGCATGCTGTGACCTCAGCCATTATGCTTGAGACAAAGACTGAGAGGTATTGCTGGTGATTATGCTTAGCATCGATACTCTCCTCCTGAAATTTGGCAAAGTGCGGTCAGTATGCATGAGGGAATGGAATGTCATAAATCTCAGAGACACGACTACAGGCTTTGGCAATCCAGTTATTCTATTTCATTTGCTCTCTGTCTTATACACCGAACCATAGGGTCAGTGTAAAAGTGGGTGATATGGCAAAAAAAAAAAATTCATACCACGATTTTTTTTTTGCCTTAAAATACAGATCACGAGTTTATCATGATATTTTACATTGATTTTAATTGCTGGTTTTTGACAATTTTGCAAGTTGCTGAACAGTGCAACCTAACTATCTGCCCATGTAAAAACATTTCCCTAAAAGTAAACAAAAATATAACAGAGCCTTTAGGCCAAGGAACCTTTCTGAACAGAATTTAATCAGTTTGTGCCAAGTACAATGGCAAAGGGCCAGCTCAAAAATTATCATTGGATTTAAAAGGTAATAGAAAAAAAATGAAATGAAAGTTAACTACAATAATCCAGTAAATCAAATCAAAATGCATCTGCAAAATTAATCTAATAATACCAAATAATATTGTCCATATTAGCTACAGAAAACACTGTGCTAATGTTCAGACCGATTCACTGAGAGACCAGCAACAGCAGGTCAGATGAGTTAACTAACTCATCCCACCTGCTGTAATGAGTCATTAAGTTTGCTTTGGTGCTTTTGTGAATTTATTGATACGTTTGTAGAAGACAACAATTGTTTATTTGGAGAGCGAAAGATGTTGTAGAGACAATAAAGATCTAACCTGGTTAATAAACAGCTCCTCCGGCTCCTCAGACACAGCTGCAACAGCTACTCTCACCCCAGGATCGGTCACGCTTCACTCGGCTAAACACTACACTCCGTACTCGAGTCTGATTGGACAAGTTACCACATCAATGGTACGAAGATAGATGTGTAAAATCAGCCCAGGGGGGCGATGTAGAGCTGCTGCTTCAAGGATACCAGCTGAGATTTTTTTTCCCATACTGCCCGTTCATTCATGAGAAATCATCTCGTTACACTCTGAATCAAACAGGCGGCCAATGAGTAATAGTTCACTAGGATTGATTGATCACCGTGTCTCTAGGATGGGCATGAAGCAGACTAGCAAATAGAGTGATTTGGCTGAGGAAAAGAAAATTGATGCGTCTGTGCAAGATCGTCAACACTTTCTAATCCTTTACAATCTAATATCATCATCAGTCTTAATAAGCACGCCGCCCTGCTTTTCAGTAAACGTTTAATCAAGAATGTAGACTTGACAGTTAAATTAGGTTTAATAAAATAAACTTTGTGAAAAAGTGACATTCAGTATAAACAATGAGGTAGCAGGGGCTTTCTGTCGTTAATTGATCAAAGCTTTTTTTTTGGTTTGCTTTTTTTCTTACCTAGTCGTGTCATAACTTCAAAGCCAAATTCTGAGTAATATTTGCAAGCATACCGTTTTTTGAACACACTCTTATCTTTTTCCACAGAAGTACTTTATGTTCCTGATGAACAATTTGGTTGGGATTTAACGTCACAAATATGCATCATGGAAAACAAAGCAAATCTTCTGATTAGTCTGGCCGTATTTAGTCTGAACATTCTTGGCCAAACACAGCTACAGTTGCATAACCCTATGGTGGAGGCTGCATCAGATCCAGAGGTGAGGCAGGGAGATTGCATGATTTTTGTCAGTCATCATGTGCAATGTCAGTATACAGACTTTAATTAATAGCAGGACTTTTTTCGAATTTTTGAGCAACATCAAAGCTCACACAAATCCTCAAAAACCTTTTAACTGTGTAAGAAAGAAAAACAACCTGTTATTCTTGGCTTAGTATTTACAGTAGACAGAGGAGAAAGAGGAAGATGGATGAAAGGAAAAAAACAGTTCTAATTAGCAATTAATCTAATTTAGAGAGTGTTGAGGCTGCTGGTTCTAATTGAAATACATGTGAGGTATTAACCGGGACTAAATCTACAAATTAACCATTTAATTTAGTGTGAGGGAGCATCGCCGCTTTAGACCCAAACTACGTCTGTTCTCCATAACCCTTATCAACTTAAAGACTGTGGGAAACAAAGCGGGACACAGGTTGTAACAAATGAAATCATAACATGAACAAATACTCACTTTTTCGGGTCATAAAAATCCATTGCCCTTTTGACCTTGTTGTAGGCAGCAACCTTAAAGGGCACGATCTCCAGGGTGATGAGCCCTGGGGCCATGGTGAGGACCTTGGCCCCGTGAGTGGGTTCGTACAGGTCCTTTCCCGTGTCAGGGTGGGGCATGCCCGCAGGGTCTCGGCCTACGATGTAGAAGTTGGCACCCGCCACCATTCGAGCTCTGCAGTGCCACTGAACCTGTGGATGAGGAAAAGAGAGGAAACTGTAGAGACCAAAGAAAGGCTGAGCAGGATTGTTTTTTCCTTTGTACCTTCTATCAAAGTTTAAATGAGAAAAATATTTTATACACAATGTTAGAAAACACCCCAGGTCTTTTATTCAGGCTGATAAAAATTAGTCTTTTTACAGGGCTGTTTTGATTTTATTTGCTTTGTGCTCAGCCTCCACCCTTTCTGTACTTGGACAATATGCCAGAGATATTTTGTAATAGTGACTGGAACCACATTTCTCTGGCTACCTGTAAGTGCTACAATATCTCTACAGTTTAAAACATTATCTAAATGATTTTTTAAAAACCATAAAGCCAGTTATAAAAAACAGACTTAGAGCAACCTTTGTCAGTGACTCCTTTTAGCAGACCTTTGCTACTTATACAACCTCAGCCTGCCAGTCTCCAGCGACTGTTTCTCTTAGGAACTCACATTCACCAAAGCACAGAGTTTCTCTTTCTGTTTCTCATTATCAGTAATTGCTAAAACTCCACATTACTTCTTGATAATTACCAATACTACTGCCATTAGAATAATGTTCTTGCTTGTGTAGTTTGTACATTTTAGGATGTAGGGGTTTTAGACCAGCCTTACAAAACATGCTATTTCATGCTCAGGCTAGAAGCCCGAGAACACTCTGGCAGATATGGCCACTGGCTGGAGGCAGGAAGCTTGTTTTACTGTTTGAGTGACAGGGACACCAAGGGTTTATGTGGTTAAACAAGGTCAGAACTATGACTCTAAGGCTGGAGTTGAGTCTGGTTCTGTAAAGCTCCCATTCAGAAGTACAAGCTGAATAAAATTGGCTGCCTGACATCCACCAGCCTCCAATCTGCTCTCAATAATTTTCTCCATAGCTTTCCCATTATCATAAGTGAATGATTAAAAGATTCCCAGCTAAACAGCTACGCTCAGTCACACTGAGAGGTTTGTGCATGGCATGGAAACACTAAACAGAGCCCCTAAATCCCTCTTCCTGCCAATTATCACACTCAAAAATGTGCAGACACAAAGTATGTGACAGTCGTCATCATTATTTGGTGGTGCAGTCACACTTTTTGTTCCTTGTCAGTTTTGTCAGAAAAACATGATGTCAGTTTTTTTCTTTTGAAAAGAAACCTCAAGCGTGTTCCTGAAAATTACAATGTACTTAATAATCATTACCTCGGTTGGCCCTGCATACATCATGGGTGAAGGAAAGATTGCAACAATGGTAGAGTCTGGATTCAGGACACCCTCCTCCAGCACAGCAGCATGCTGCTTCATTCGCCAAGGCAATGGCACATCATCATCCTTAGTCCACCCTCCCAGTGGGTGGAGAAGGAGCACAGGCCGGCGGTAGCCTCGCTCGATCAGACGCTTGTGGGTGTCCTGCATCAGGAGAGCGTGGCCGTTGTGGACTGGGTTGCGGAGCTGGAAGGCAAATACAGCATCTGGATGGAAAGAAAGGAGAAAATGGGTTTGTAAGAGTGAAACCAAACACATCTGTACAAGACATACAAGGAGTCCTAATGTACACAGGTATGAGCAGCTAAGTGCCTCAACACTGGAACTCCATTCAGCCTCCTGGTGAAGGGCTGAATCCGCCCAGAGATGTCCTTAACTCTGACCTCCCTTGCTGTTCCTTCCTTATTTTTATGGTCAAGACGAAAATTTCAAATATTAATACCAACGCAACCTTACCACATACCTGCATTCATTTCTTTAAATTTCTGTTTGAGCTCAGTCGGTGTCAGGCGGTACTGGTCTAGTCCGTCATTCCAGGAGATCCTGTCCAGAACCTGCAGGTCTCCGCCAACCAGCCAGTCCCCACTTTCCATCACCATCTGAAATAGGAGTCACACTGATCATGACAGTGAACACAACTCAAACGTAATCCAGACTTAAGACACTGTGACCCATAAAAACTTCACTGTGCTGGAACCAGGCCAGCGTGAATTCTAATAAAACTCCCAAGTTATTACCCAGTTGCAATGGGGGACACAGCAGCATAAATCAAAGTCCCCACGTGTCGTTAAACAGTCAACAAAACTCTGGCGTGCCCCCTCCTCTGCATTTGGCCACATCTACTACCTTAATTTAAATAACAGAGCAGAGACAAAGTCAGATTGTATTCCACAGTAAAAAACCTGGTGATGAGCTCATGACCACATTGGAGAGAATTTTTCCCCTCCACGAGATTAATCCAACAATGTCACCAAAGTGCTCGGGATCCAGGCGAAGGCAGCTATTGTTTCAGGCAGTATCTTTACCCTGTCTCCTGTGGCATTTATGAGACCGTAGCTAAAGTTACTGAAAACAGTGGCCTGTGCGATGTTAGCGCGATACAAAGTGACAATTCTCTACAGACGCTGCAATAAAAGAAGCACAGACCCAGCACCAAGACGGTGAGGACTCAAACCAAAGCCAACAAATTCAACCTGAAGTGTGTAGGCATTGAGAAAAGTCAATTTGGAAGTTGATAAAAAAGAAAAATCAATTCATGTCACATTTCACTGGCATGTAATCTATCATGTTAGAAAAACACAAAGCGCTCTTTGATATCCATACTTTACACACATGCTGGTTTCAGCTTGATCTGGCAACCTATACATAAAAGTCAGAGGGTTGTCAGGAGTACAGGTGGCTATGCGATGTGATCAGTAACAACTCGGCTCCGTTTTGAGACGTTGTGAGGACTGTATTGTGATTTGTTCTCTACACTCTCATTAATCCAACCTGCTCCCTGTTGGCTGGAGATGGGAGTCACGACAGATGCTTAACAGTCTTATTCTTTGGAGGAATCGACAGCATTGACAACTTGCTATATATTTTCCCAACATACATGAATGGAAAATATACTGCCTGCACGGATAAATCACAGGAGCCGGTCTGCATGTACACATGTGCTCTGTTTAACCATAAAAGTGCCCTGTGGCTTAACATGGCCACACACTCAAATAAACAGCCACTACACCACAGTTTCCGATGAAGGGGGCTCCTGTCTGACTGACGGACAGGTAAACAGGAAAAAGAGGATTAACTACATGTAATGTGGAGCAGGACAGGTCTCTGGCTAGAAAGACGTGAGATGACAAAAAAAAAAAAAAAAAAAAAAAA
>OMNW01028939.1:0-18358 GCA_900303245.1 Selene dorsalis | reverse complement strand
AAAAAAAAATAAAAAAAAAAAAAAAAGAGGCAAAAACAAAACAAAAACAAAAAAAAAAAAAAAAAAAAAAAATAAAAAGGGAAAAAAAAAAAAAAAAAAAAAAAAAAAAAAAAAGGTTGTAGCTACCAACTCAGAGGTGTGTTGACAGACTGGCTCCGGCGCAGAGAGTTAAACATACACTTAAGTTATACATACACACTCTCTTTTAATGAATGACACCTTAATCACAGCAAGCTGAACACACATTCGGCTGTGACAGGGTAGAGTGGATAAGGAATGGCAGTTGTGGAAATACAGGAGTATGGAGCGTGTGTTTAAAGCCAGCGCTGAGGCATCAGGTGTTGACACTGGAGGGTCATGGTACTAATTTATGAAACTGGCAGATTCTAATGCATCTTAAAACACATTACCGAGCCAGATCTGATCATAAACAAGGTGAGACAAAGAAAGATATCTGCTGAAATTAAAAAACGACTGCCAACGGTGGTGAAATATTGAGACAGCTGTTTTCTGGTGTTCAAGTTAATCTCCATCCAGTGTTCGTAGCAGCAAAGGGCTTTAAAATGAGCCGGGGAGGTTTTACAGTAAGACTGACCCCAGGGAGTGAAATCATCAGATGCCACAGAGGTTACCATTAGTTTTGTCTTCCATCTTTGCCAAGATACAAGTGGCCACCCAGCCGCACTAATCCAGGAAACAATGAGAGTTAAAATTAGCCAGACAAGCAATTTTTAAAAGGTAACCTTGCACTGTCAGATGGCGCAGATGGAGATTTAAAAAGTAAATCTGACAACTATCTATGTCAGCAACACCAGACAGTTCCGTTCTTTTCCAGCTACAAGCCCTGTGCCACTTTCCGCAGGGCGCGCAGGATCATTTCAGGACGTTACCTCGCCACTGAGTCTACCTGAGCCCCAAAGCAGTCGATAGGACACAGATGGAAACAATTCCTGGGGTATATTTGGAGAAGGGTTTGGGTGAGCGGAAAGGTAGAAGCTGGCAGGGATTTCACAGCCTGTTCAGCTGAGCAGTACAATCTCAAACGCATTTGGTGGAGGCTGAGAGAGAAACTAAGCATCCAAATATAACACCTGCAAAATGAGGGTGGACCAAAAAGATCAAGTGATTACACTGGGCGTCCTGACAGACTGTGAGAAAAGCTCCACTCCTCAACCTAGTCAGTCTTTCCATAAGCACTGTGAAACGGCCAGCTCGGATCTGTGTTCTATCAATGCAGAATCCAGGGAGGCGCTTTGCTTTCACATGCAGTGTTTATCACATAGGGCAATGAGACAGACCGTCTGAAGCTCTGCAGATGCTGTTGTGTGCTTTTGGATTTTCTATACCCCTCCCGACATATTAACTTGTGCTATAAATTCCTCTTTCAGAGAGCAGAAAACTATAACTCAAGACATGTCGCAGGAGAACTTTACCTTGATGTAAGGGTGGTCCTTGCAAGTGGTGCCCCACTGGCGAGCGCAGCGCTCTTCTTTGCGGTGTTCGTAAAACTCAGGGTTACGGAGGATGGCGACTCGCCTGCCCTCGTAGACCAGGGCCATGGCCGTCACGCCATCCAAACGCTCTTTATCTGTGGTAGACACCGGCAGCACCACAGGCACTGACAGGTTGATGACACCGCCTGAGACAAGAGAGACGCAAAACAACTTTTGTGAGTAGAAAAGTGTTAGAAAATAGTGAATACCCAACCAACAGTTTTGCTTGAAAAGTCAACAGTTGATGGTTGAGAGTTGGCGGTAGTAACACGACAAGAGATGTAGCAGCACACCAACAAAGACCATAAGGAAAACAGCCTAACATTCATGAAAAAACAACAACATATAGCGTCCCAGGTACAATGCTCTGACATCCTGGGAACAGTCTACAAAAGGCAGGTTAAAACGTTCTGAAGCTCAGCCATCCTCTAGTAAAGTTTCCATGTTGTACCCCTTCAGGCTAAATGTGGAATATACAGCTAAACCACAGTCTACAGAGAGTCTTCAAGGCTGCAATTTAAGAGCCTAAAAGAGAAATGTGCCCTCTTAAGCTAAGCCAGAGCTTGACCCTTTCTCATTTTAGGATTTATCTGTGCACTGGCAGCGCTACGTTGCCAGCTTCATTTTGCCATCCAGGTTGATGAAAAAGCTGGGAGCCGCACGCTTTTCACATCATGTCAGATCAAAAGCTGTGGAGACAGGAGGGGACGCTGACTGCTGCTGCCCCCTCTTCCCCCTGCACCCTCTCCTAGTCCCCTCTGTCACAGCGCAGAGCTTACAGCTGGTTTTAATAAAACACACACACAGAACTGCCATATGTCCAAGCAAGGGAGACACAAACTCGAATTTGCTTATTTTTTACAAAGGATGCCTGGATAGATCAGCCACTGATCACTGTCAGACAGCTCGGAAAATATGTGATTGGAAAATCAGTATTAACACCTATAGTCACCGATCACCTGCGGTTAATATTCTGGTGTCTGTGGCTGTATAACACAGTCCCACCTCCCACCTTGTACACAGTGACACCATGCGACAGGCCACCAAAACCAAACATGTCGCCTGTCGGAAACTTGTGCAAAGTTGTGTGAGACTTATATTAACGCGAGCCATCTGCGTTGCTCCTTGGGAACGCTGCTCTGTTGAACAAAGTAAAAGCATGTTGTTAACTCAATAAGTTGAACTTTTTTGTGGGGCTTTTCTCAGTTTACATTGCCGCCTTCTGGAAGTCCCGTGTACTACAAGGCTAAGCAGAGCTGTAACAAGACACAAAAAATGTCGTGGACCTGGAATCTCACCCACAGATGAACGGTATTGGTGGCTAGTCACACATGCAGTTTTCTGCTTCCCGACAAGTTTTAGTGTTACAGGAATCGATCGCCTCGCTGTAATATCATTCTTCGACTGTCAAATCCCAGGAAGGAAGGGAAAATGGACAAGCGGCGGTGTACGGTGTCAATCAATACTCTTCCTCTGTGTCCCTCTCTCTATCCCAGACACACAGGAAAGTGGAGTCAAGACTTTTGACATCAGTATACATTTCTGCCTCTGCTCAGCCAGCTGGGTTTCTCTGACTACCTCTGTTTTTCTGGGGAGAGAACTTAAATCATCTGTGATTTCATTCTCAAGTTGTAATAATTTGATGGTTTTATGCTTTGGTGACGAAGTTTGTAATATAGTCCTGTCATAATCGGAAAATGAAATAAAGTCTGTGTTAACTTTCAATTTATTTTATATATATTTTTCATTTTAGTGTGTGTATGAATCCAAATTTTTGGTGCCACAACACAGACGCGAGGTCTGAGTGCTCATGTGGGCAATAAAAGTAAATTGACTTTTTCTTGGAATTTCAAACAATACATGAGAAATTGCTGTAATTACTTCAAGAGACTCTACGCCCAAAATGATATTTGTTTTCTAAATAGTGCCAAAAAACGGAAGCATTCCTGAGCCCTTCGCTGCAAACAGAGTCATTACTTCACCAACACCACACTCAACAACATCACCCTTGAGAATCTACAGCTAAATCAATGTCTCTCCTGATTATATCATTGTGTCATTCTGCCTCTTCAGCTAAGTTGCGCATCACTGCTCTATAACCAACCAGCACATCAGCCTAGAAGAAAAGCTTACTGAAGCCTCTTGGTGCATCCAGGAGTGCAGAAATATGCAATTTTAAATCCCATTAAATGCTGTAAAATATATATACAGCTACAGCTGAAATACCCTTGAGGACAGAATAATAAGCAGACAGAATAATCAAAATGAAAATGGCAAACACTTATGCATTAATCCTTTGGGCAAGAGGTAAGCTCAGGACAGGATGACAAAGAACCTATCCTTGTGCTCAGTATGTTTCAATAAGAACAGGGAAATCACATCATTTGTGTTATATTTGAAAAACAATATAGGAAACATGTTGCCAAGACCTGGTTGAAAAAAACATTAGCAACTAAAAACTGCCCTGAAAAATATGATATCCCAACAGAAAGCGTTATCTTTTACGAGCATTTTTCTCAAAACTGAATTTTATAAAATGAATTGTTAATCATTTGCTTTTCATCACCTTCAAAACTTAAATGACATCTTACCATCCAGCAGACAGTCAAAATGAAGACACTGTAAGAACTCTCTCTCCCTCATGAACCCGTTCAGAGGGGTGGCCCAGCCTTCAGCCAGCACCTGCACCCACTGCATGTCCACCTGTGGATCATATACACTCACTTACAGTAGGTTGCATATAAAGGTTTAACTTATAAATGCACTATGAGCACCAAAGTTATTAGTGGATAGAAAAATGACTCATTATTGCAATATATATATACACAAAGCGGTGTAAGCTCAACTTTTACAACAGTTTAGCTTTACGTGAAGATGTGTTAAAGAGGAACAATGCAATGGAGCGCTGATAATATTATATAACATAAACGATGATACAACGTTTATATTTGTGTAGTCTTAACCGTCATTAATGATAGATTATGGGTTACGGGGCCCCATTGTGTTGCGGTGCGCAGGGACGAGAGCTGGGACACCGGGGTGGAGGCTAAGTGCTGCACTGATGTTGCAAGGTTGGTTTTCAACCCAGAGACGCCAGGTGGAAGACAGAGAGCCTCCGTTCTCGCACGTAATATGTTACAAGTCATGTATCTAACCATCACATTTACTCCGAAGCTGTTTAAATAAGGTAAAAATGTAGCATAGCCACGGGAAAATCCTGCATAGTTCCTCTTTAATATCTTTAAAAGTCACAGGTACCTTGCCAATCTGTACAGCAGGCAGAGTCTCTGCATCGGCCTTAGCCAGGTCCAGTTTGTTCTCCTGAACGTACAGCTCCTTCACCTCATAAGATGCATCAACAGGAACGATATCCTGCACAAAAAACAATGTAAAATTGATGAGCAGCTAAAATAGTGTGAAGAGACCTCACTAAAGCAATACTGATTTAACATAATGAATGTCTAGACATGGAAACATCAACATCAACATCCACACAACTGTGAGGTTTGACTGCCCCACAGTGGCCAGTAGGTTGATAACAGCACCATTTTATGTATCAAATCTGAATTTCAATCCTCAAGGAGTCACTGTAAATCGCCATAAAAACAATACCGGTTGATTCTTAACACAACACATATTCTGCACACGTCCAAGCAGGAAAACTAGTCCCCTCACCCTCTCCTGAAGCAGGTCAATGAGCTGTTGTATGCACTCGTTCACACTGCAGGAGTCGGTCTTGAGCACCAGCTCCGGAGCCTCTGGCTTCTCGTACTCTGAATCAATTCCAGTGAAACCTGATGAAGTGGGTACAGGGAAAAGAGCGCACAGTGAGTCTATACTTATTTTATTTCCATTATTGTATAGATTTGAAATTACAAGTGTAAGGAGTATCCTATCACAACACTCAAACAATAGCCAAACACCAAACCACCAAAATCTTCACAAACTCTTCAGTCACTCAAACATGACTGATATCTTCTGCATCTACAGAATCAAGAGCTGCTGCTTGAATGGACTTAGCCTACAAATAACCATTGATTAGTTACAATGAATCGGTTACTCGTATTTCTTGGGGAATTCAAGTTGAGCTCCAGAGAACAGGTCAGCATGAATATCATCTGATTAACAATGTCTTAGGTACCTGAGTGAAACTTCAGAAGGAGAGTTTCTGCTCTACAGAAATAGCACAAAACAATAAACAACATGCTGTACCAATATGTCATCAGCAGTTTTATTGTCCATGACTCTTTTTTTTTTTTAACTTGATATGACATCCGCTTTTAATGTCCAATATGCTTTTGACACATTTACTTTATGTCACTGAATATCAGCCAAAGTATGAACCCAAACCTATATAGGAGTGTTTGCTCTACTAGTGAACGTCACATTAACAGTATCAGACTATACTCCACCTCTTATCTCCCCCGCTCTGGCTCTCTTGTACAGTCCCTTCACATCCCTCTGCTCACATACATCTAGGGGAGCGTCCACAAACACCTCAAAGAAAGGCAGCCCTGCAGCCTCATGGATCTTTCGAGCATTGACGCGATCCTGCCAAACAAAAACAGACATACAGTGTGGTGCACACATGATTTTAAGCCAAAGAACAGTTTGTGGAAATGAAGTACATTGGGTTATTCAGGATTATTGTGTTTTTGTCTTCTACTGCAAGGGGACATTATTCACCCTACGGGAAATTAGGTCCTACCACAGCGAGGCAAAACACAAACAAACTGCTGGCCATGCAGTTTGTTTACGTTACTTTCTTTCAGTCTAGAAGAATACTGTTCATAAAGGGTCCAGACTTTATTTAAGTACAGTCTAATAGAGACTGTACAACAGATATGAAGGTAAGTAGCACTAATCCTGTTGTCGTTTGTTTCACTGCTGATGCTTTCTTTGTACAGTCACTCACCCTGCCGTAGGGAGAGATGAAACTGGCAATGCAGACCAGACCAGCATCAGCAAAAAGCCGGGCCACCTCAGCAATGCGTCTGATGTTCTCTTCTCGATCCTCTGGGCTGAAACCCAGGTTCTTGTTCAGCCCCTGACGGATGTTGTCCCCATCGAGGGTGTAGCAGGGGATACCGTGACACACCAGGTACTCCTCCAGAGCCATGCTCACTGTTGTCTTCCCTGCACCGGACAAACCTTTACATGGAGGAAAACAACAGGACCATGAAACAACCCTTTAACTGCAGAAAGGTGTTTATTGGTGACACACTGAAATGTGTTTCTAGAAACATCTCATTACCTACCAGTTAACCAAACTGTGCATCCTCTGAACCCTCCTCTTGTGCCCACAACCTGCCCACGCTTGTTTCGGCTGACGTGATGAGCCTGATAGGTGACGTTAGTTGCGCGTTGCATTCCCTGAAATCATACAGATTTAATGTCAGTTCAGCCCAGAGGATCTCTGAAGTCATTTAAACAGGTAAGATACAGTATAATATGCTAAATTATGAGGAGAGCTTATATGTCGAACTGAAAATTACCATTTCACATAATCAATGAACCTATGATTAGTCTCTTTCTCATTTCTTTATTTAAATACTTAAAAATGTATATTATAATTTAACACAGCTCAAGTTTAATATTCCAAACATGTGGTTTTATACAGCCAACAGTAAAAGAAGGGCTACGAATCCCACATTTGATAATGGTGGTATTTTCCCTTCATACATAAAAAAGAAGCGATTAGTATGACTAATAGTTTAATAGATTAATGTTTAATAGATTAATTGTGTCAGCTCTTTCATTACTGTCCGTGTTGTTAGTTGGATTCAGGACAACCACACTGTGTGAATGTTAAATTTCAAAATGTTTATCCTTGCTGATTGCAAATATTGTTTGCCAGAATTAGACGACAGTTTAAGTCTCCAATTAAAAAAATAATCTGTGCATTGAGCAGGTTTAGATAAGATAAGGCTTTACTCCTCCTTCAGTGGAATAAAAGGAGACAGGAATAACCAGGTAGTTAAAGAAATATAGAGTACAATAGTAGTAGCACAAAACAAGAGTAAAAAAAATATATGTGCATTTAAGAAGAAAATGAATGAAAAGATTTGGAAATGGGCCGGAAATATGAAAAGTACTTGCAAATAAGAAAGAATGAGAAATAATATTGCAACAAATGGTAATAATGTTAGCAATAGTAACAACAACTACATTAGTAGTCAATAGTAGTAGTAATAATTAAATTGCCAAAGAGAAAACAAAACGTTTCCTGTATTTAACTGGAACCATCAAATATAGTGTTATCACGGCTACAGGGGTGTTTAACCAAACATCTGGTGCCGTAGCATTAAATACATTAGCAGCTGATTTAGCCACTTTTCGCTGCTAGCAGTGCAGAGCTAGCTCTGCTGTGAACCGGTCGAGTATGAATGTGTGGTATGCTGATTAGCTAGCACCCTGACCAGTCGGCCCGTTAGCTGGTTAGCGGTTTGTTGGTGTGGAAGGACGGACATGATCAGATTTTCCTCAAGTTTAGAGCTGAAGAAAAACTCACCCAGCTCTCGGCGGCGTTGCTCAGCTTCTGTTTCTTGTGCGAGTTGCCGTAGGTCTCCATGACTGACAGTAGTCAACGGCTGATTCAACCGGCTAGCTGTTTTTAAAACACGCAAAAACGCCCGGCCGCCCGGCTCTTTGTTTTGTTTACTAGTACAGGTATGTGTGTGGTTTACTTTGGCACAGGTATCTCCGGTCAATGGAGGAGCCCGGAGCCGTGGAGCCTGGCACAACAAACGGGAAGAGATTTCCCCCAAAAGCCACGTCACTGGTAACGCGGTGACGCATTTCCTCAGTCTGAGGTCGGTTCTGGAAAAAAAAAAAAAAAAAAGGAACTGATCTGATGTCAGTTTTTGTTTGGTGAACCTGCGCTCGGTACAACCAATGTCCCAGTGACTCAACTGATCTGGATGCAGCTTTTGTAAATCAGGCGCTCGGTAATTTGCAAGTGAAACATCACTTCGCTTTTTCATGTTTAATTATTTAAAATACTGATGTTTAGAAAATGAAACTCGTGTTATTGCACTGACGTCACCAGAAATACATAGCTATTTTTGCGATAACAAAAATTATAGGAATGAGTCATAAATGCTATATGCGCAAAAACATAGGAAATTGATTTTAATAATTTCACATATTATAAAATTGTAGTATTGTAATATAATATGTCGTGATGATACACTGACGATTAGCCTATCTACTAATAATAAAACACCGCGCGACTCCACCTCACTTGGGGTTAACAACAAACATTGCAACACACTTAGGCCTATTTAAAACGAACGGAGTTACAGGGTGACGCTTGTGCTGATTACAGGACGCACTGTGAATTAAAGGGGATACGAGGCAGGAGGCTGGATATAGAGGATGGATGGATTGAGCGATGGATGGATGAATGAGGCTATGGGGAGGAGCGCTCCCTCAAAAGCCAGCGGCAGTGTCGTGTAATGTAGCAGAGCAGCCCGAGCCAGAGCGGCGATCGAACAGGGCGCAGCAGCAAGGAGTCAACGAACTGCAACTACAGGAAGAGGCACCAGGAGGCCCGAGCACAGCAGGTAAGGATGCTATCTAACCCGAGCAACATGTGGATCTAAACACAGATCCTCTAATGTCGCCTCATCGGCGTTACTGCTGCTTACCTGCGTTCAATACGGACGATTGATTATGACATTAATATATTGATCTTTCATAGGATGGTACAGCCGGAATGGATTTTTAGAGGCTATTCCTGATGACATTCAACTTTTTGTCATCAGTGGTTTCCAGAAATAGACTGTAAATACGTATTAGACATAGCCTGTATCCTATGTGTGTTTTGTATTTGTGGTATAAGGTTGATGCTTGTCACAGAAAATCATGAAAAAAAGTTTTATCGGCTGATCAGTGGGAATGAGCTGGAACAGTGGGCTACGTATTTATGGTGTGATGATGTCAGAAACACACAGCATTTATGTTAATCAGTAGGTTCAGGTATAGAAATAAAGAGGCAAGGTGTCACAAAACCAAAGCAGGAGCTATTTCTTTATTATATATAAACAGGCTTGTGATACAGCTGTTCCTTAATAATTCACTTGTCAGCTGCATGTGAAACAGTTTTGACTTGAAAACGAGAAGGTTTAATTACAGGACATGCAATGACCTGTTGCCCCACCCAGTAGTCTTCATATGGAGCATGGTGTTCCAGTGTGTGTGTGTGTGTGTGAGTGTGTGGGGCCACTGTGCTACACCCCAAAAGTAAACTTCAAAACCGGTTCAGCTGTGCACATCCCATGTGACAGACTAACACCCTTTAATATATGGGGGAAACACCCAGTGAGGAACCTGGCATTACTGCCAGTATCCACTCCTTATGTGGTTACAGAACCCAGAAAAGTAAGGGAAGGCTTATTGCACTCTGTGACTATTTTGGCTTGTATGTTATAAAATAAGCTGCAGTGTCCTTTAATAAAAGAAAATACAACAACATTTATTTGCACAGTCAGCAAAGAAAGAGTACGTCTCTGTGTTTTGATGACAACTTGGGAAAAGTGACAGTGACTGTTATAGAGTAGTCATGGCATCCAATACAAGAGGAGAATATTATTGTGGTAAAACCAAAGGTGTCACACATTTGCTCTCTGTCATTCTTAATACTGTCACAACACATTTACTTGTAAAGACAAACTGGACTAATGTCACTGCAGCTATGAAGACAATATCAACTTCACACTACTATTACTACTTCTTCTGCTACTGATCAGTGATAGAGAGCATATTTTCCTGAAGGACTCTGCTTAAGGCCAGTTTGACATACACTTGCACTTAACTTATTTCCATTACATTTGTATTAGCACTCCACAGCATTTCTCATTACATTTAACTGAAAGTGACAGCTGCTTTGAATTAAGAGTTTATAATGGTAATGATACGTGATGCAGTGTTGTGGATTAAATTGATTTAAACTAAAGTACTTAAAATTAGCTCTACATGAATCAGCCATGACAGTGGAAGGCTACTTAGACATTAGTGCATGTTTTATGTGTTACTTTAGGAGTCCAGCAATATAACACTCAAGGGTTGTCTTTACTTAAGTAACATACTTTACTTTTAATGGGGCTTTTTTTTACATTGTGTTTCTTTGTAGATTTCCCAAGTAAAGGATACACATTCCTCTTGTTATTTATCAATTCATCTTTTTTTAATCACAAAGTTATTTTTATTTATATCTTTATTATAGAGCTTAGAAAACACATGTATGCCTGATGCCAAAGTGCTGTACAAACTTGTGTCAAATATTTAAATATCATCTTCTTCAGTGAGTCCTCTAAACTGCTATTGAAACGAAGGTAAAATAAACCTCAGCTTGATGTACTGCTAAACATGCTGTTTCAGAGCTTATACACCAGGTGCCTGTTATAGCGTAAATTCAGCTCCTCTCTATGGTGTGACCAGCTTCTAGAGGGCAGGGCCACTTTAGGCATGATTTATTTAAAACTCTTCCTTTGATGAAGACAATCCACATGATGTGAAGAAGAAAATGAGTGGACAGCAATAGTAGCATGTTATTATGAAGGCCCCAAAGTGGAGTCAGAGCCCATGGTTCCCCTGGAGTAAAATACAGCCTTCAAGGCAACTGGGTGGCTTCTCTTGAAATAGCTTGGGTGAGTGGAGGCAGCCAAGTTATCCATTACGGCCTGTGACCATGTGGAATAGGTTTTTCTGCCAGTTTTCCATCACCACCCATCCCTTTAGAACACTGGGTGCTCCAGCTGGTGGGAAACCACTGTGGACTGTACACTGGGGAGGGGGGGACCGGTGGAAAACTAGTCTAATGGAGACACTCTGCTGACCTCCCATGTACAGTACACACAGAGGAGTTTCACAGTCAACACTGGAAAATAAATATCTCCCATCATCATCAGATAGATAGACGGATAGATAGATAGATAGATAGATAGATAGATGTCTTTATTGTCATTCAGACATGCACTGCAGAATGAAATTACATTGCAAAAAGTTTTCGCTAAGCCAAAAAGAGAACAGTTGAAAAATATATAGATATTACATGAATACAAAATACACATGTGGTACGATATGTAGAAATAGGTGTAATGAATAAAAATGTTGCTGCACATTGCACTATGTTTTTCTCATGAGCCCATGCAGCTGCAGCCAACGTGGATGTCATACCGACACAGGAAAGATACATAAAAAGAGAATTAATAGTCTGCCTCTTCAACAATTTGGGCCAGTAAAGTCAATGTTTATGAAGCTTGAGGAAATCCAATAAAATAATCAGCTGAGGAAGACAGTGTGATACATTGGAAAGCGCTGTAAAAACCTTGTCAGTGGACCTTGAGTTGGGATTATGTATAAATATGTGTAAAAACTTGACCAAGCGTGTTTTTACCCATGATCATGGTCTTTCCCTGGCCCTAATCCAATTTTTCATTATCTAAAATGAACCAAAAAGTCAGTACAACATTCTCCCTTCAGGTGAATTAACTTAAGTTGACAAAATGTACATGTAACAGACCATATAGTTAATAACTGTTTTGAAAGTTATGAAAACAGTGTTAAACTATCAATAGTGGTACCAGTGTAAGAAAATGCTCATATGTTTTATTTATTTGCAATAATGATCAACAATTTGTTCTCTCATTAGCGCTTATGTGATACATTTAGATGTATTGCCAATAAATGAAGTGTATTTGAATGGGCTGAGGGCCTATGAATCACAAAATGCCCCAATATACCAGTCAAACGATGGCGCTGTCATAGTCTATGGAGCAGCAGCATGATGTGTCTCCAGATGTCATTGTCAGCCCAGTCTGTCTCCTTGCTGTTCAGCGTATGTAGAGACTTGCTCAAATTTAGATGTTTAAACCAAGCTGCTCAGTATTAGAAGGGCAAAAAGAGAAATCATTGTGTGTTACGATCACACTCATAATGTAAATACTGCGCTACACCTGTTAACATACTGGTCAACAACCTGAAGTATCACTTATCACAGAGATTCAATACAGTCTCCCTAATACCATAAGGGGCGTGGCCTTAAAATCTGTTTATATTGTTTGCCTGGTCCTGTTCATCTTATTTGCCATCTTGGTCAGTATTAATACACCTTATGTACCCCAACAGTCAGTCAGAATGTGGTCTCGGTAGCCATCCATTAGATGAACAACAGGCTGGATCTGCTGAGGGTGAGTCAGAGGGCATTCTCCTGTAAGCCCTCACTCCACTGTAATAATATTTTCCCAAAAATTTGATCATGAGAAAACTGATGCTTTCAGCAGCTCTCTTGAGTCCAAGCATACTCTATTTCTATCCCTTCTTTCATCCAGGTGCCAGGTTTTTCTCTAAGTAAACATACCATTCTGTATGTATCCCAGATGACAGTTATTGTGATGCACGTCAGGGCTGAAAGCAATATCCTCAAATCCATTAAAGGAGCTGTTAAAGGGACTAGAAGCCTTTTAGATGTGAGAGAATAAAAAAGTGCCATTGCTGTAGTGCTCTCTCAAGTCATTAACTGAAAAGAGCTCAACAACAAACATTGCATTAGCTCATTTCCAACTTTCCCAACCAATCAGTTATCAAAGAATCGATCCACACGTTATGTAATTTTACTTAAAGGGATATTCCGGCATAAATTCAACCCATGGTCTAACGCACTGTGAGACTGAGTAGGACGTCCCCATATCGAGATCAAGTTTGCCGACTGCAAACTTCTCCAGTTGTAGCGACTTCAGCACAGACAGTCAGATAGCAAAATACTGCTGTCTTTGTAGCCACGAGCCAACTGCGATCAAAAAAGCCATTCATAGCCACAAATAATGCTCAGAACAGCACCATACTTCATCAACAGTACAAATAGGGTCCCAGCACATAATACGAGGTATCGAACACCTGCCAGGTTTGCCTGGTTTCTATTGAATAGAGACTGAAACAGAACTCTCCCACTCTCCTCCAGCCTCTTCCTACTAATGCAGAAGCCCTAACAAGTCGATTAGGGAATGCTGTAGAGAAGTAAGGAGTCCAGTGACGTTTAATCCAAAAATGCAGGCACGCTTTGCTGACTGTGATAGTTTGAGCGACTCAACTTTGTTCATTTCCCTGTCAACACTCACTAGTTATTGTTAGAAACAGACAGAGAGGAACACTGATGCATTCGGTAATCAACTTGACAGGGCTTTCCCACAACTAGCAAGCACTTTTCTTTACTTTAGTTTTAGTTTTTGTGTTGTGTTATGGTGAAATGTCATTCAGTCCACTTGAAAGATACAGAATAACAACAAGTGTAGCTTGGCGGTGGTGAAATCGTCCTGGGTTGCTCGGTCAAGAATAAGCTTAAAATCTTTTTCATTCATACAGCCTGAAAGCTTGATGTTGAGCATGTAATGTTTGATCATAAAACTCAAACAGCAGCTGTTAGTTGGGGACAAAATCAGAAAACCAAAGCAGTTTGGCACAAAGACTCTGGAAGGCCCAAAATAAGAGCCTGGGTGAACATCCAAACAGAAAATATCTGGGTGGATCTAGTGAATGTCTAGGGAAAGGAAAATATAACTCCCAGCTTTAACTCAGACAACCACATCTCAAAAATAGCTACTCTGTCTAAAATGGACGTTTCAGCTTGTGGAATCAAGAACTTTGTATCAATAAAAGCTCAATCTCTTGCTTTTCTAATCCTGAGGATAAGGAAGAGTGAAAACAAGTCAACCAGTGTCCATCTCCTCCCTGTTTCTCATCATGGTGATACTCCATATGTAACCAGGCAGCTCCTGTTCACTTTTATACTTTTCTGTCTGATGCAAATGAAAATGTGGTGTTTGTACTGTAGGCTACTTTCCAAACTAAAGAGTTTGTCTGCCTTCAACATTTTTTTGTTTGTTTGTTTTCTTCCATGGTTTCATGGCAGCTAAAAAGCCTCAACCCAGTGAAGCAGTGCCTGTGGATGGACAGTGCAGGCACCCATGGCATCACAGGAGCTTGTGGATGCAAGAGACTCTGCCACTGATAACAGGAACCCAGGAATGGAGGGAGGTACCGTGCCCAACGGCGGGAAAACTTGTCCCGTGCACACCCCAAGTGGGGAGGATTCGAAGAGGGGCTTTCGGAAAGGCATAGGGAGACATAATGACTATGTGAAGATCTCTGTGCCGGAATCCAAGGTCAACCGTTTGCCCATGGAGTGGTGGAAGACATTTATCGCCTTCTTTTACGCTGGTTTCAACTTGGTCCTGACCACAGTCGTCATCACTGTAGTCCACGAGAGGGTCCCACCCAAAGAGAGCAGCCCACCTCTCCCTGATAAGTTCTTTGACTATATTGACAGGGTTAAGTGGGCATTTACAGTGACAGAAATCAATGGCATGGTGCTGCTGGTCATTTGGTTGATCCAGTTATTCTTCTTCAGATACAAGTAAGAATTTTTACCTACTGTCTATTGTATAAACTAAAGTTTTCTTTAAAGGGATAGTTCAACATTTTGGCAAATTCGCCCACTGCCATATTCCCTATAGTTTTCGGAGTAGGTTTGTTACCTTTATTTGTCACTGTGAGCTGTTTTGAGATCGGCGGGGGAGAGATGCAAGCCGCTCAGCTTACGTTACAGAGGAGCTTCCAGTTCTCCACAAATACACAATCCAACAGCTCTGGGGGGCAAGTTGTGACCTTCACATTCACCACTTTATGAAATAATAATGTAGCATTACGGGACAGAGTTTTTGAACTAAATTCAACACACGGCTGCTGGGCGGAGTGATTTCAAAAGCGCACGTTTAGTGCAGGTACTCCTGTCAACAAACACGTAACTATGGCACTGCCCTAGGTGCGTCACTCCGCCCAGTGGTTTACTCAAGAAAGTAGTCCTGAGCCAGAAGTTCCATGAGCCTCCGTAGCGTAAGCTGAGCGGCTCACATCTCTCCCCCACCAATCTCAAAACAGCTCACAGTGACAAACAAAAGTAACAAACCTTCTTCTAAGACTAAAGGGATTATGGCAGTGGGTGGATTTGCCAAAACGTGGAACTATCCCTATAAGAACAATTGTAGGCTTTTTTTTTGTTTTTTTTTTTTTGGTCAGGTCATTTTTTCTTGGACTCATAAGAATTAAGTGAGCAATGCTGTACATGTCTCTTGTATCACAGTTTAGTCTTTTGAAGTAGCCATCAGTGATTAAATCGCATTTCTGTCCTTGCCACAGTGGAGCCTTCCTTGTATCCTTTTAGAAACTCTTTAACTCTTTTAACACTGATTCTTCCACATGTAGCCAAAGATACACAAACAAAGTCTATCAATGAAATTGGCCTAGCAATGCAAGTAAAACCACTAATAGCACTTTTATCACTGTTACATTGTATTACAGTTGTTGTCTTTAGTTGAGTCTGATTAATGAAACTTGATCAGCTTAGATGGAGCCCTACAATTTGGCCTGTCGATGCGACGCTCTGTGCAAGATAGTCTCCACAGTTTGGTAGATTTAAGATGTTTACCACTTTATGTGGCATAACCAGGGGACCACAGCATTTCTGCACTCGCTTGATTATGACTGTTGACTTTTTGTTGACTGTTGACTTCCGTTTGCAGGTCGATAGCAAGCAGGCGGTTCTTCTTCCTCATCGGCACCCTGTACCTGTACCGCTGTGTCACCATGTACATCACCACCCTGCCTGTACCCGGCATGCATATGACTTGTGCTCCTAAGGTGAGTAGCATGCACCCATCAGCCAAGTGACTCTGCTGGTGCGCCGACAGGCATTCATTTTGCACAGCCATGCAAGAGGCATTTTCACTTTTCATTGCTTCAAGGTACCAGTGTTATTGAGGTGCATCAGTGTTTGATCAAAAAAAATGTGCTCCTGGCAGTTGATTGCTGGGCTGTGTTGTTCAAAGGATCAAAAGTTGGACAGTTTAGTGATTGTTGTTTTTTCCAAGAATTTGATATATTTCAGACATTCTTGTAAGAAAGGATAGCCTACAACAGATTTGTGCATGTCTAGTTGATGATATTCTACAATCCAGCTCTTCATTTTGATCACTACTATTACCAGTACAACTTGCGTTATGTTACCAGAGTTAAAATAATAGAAAACAAGACATGTGTTAGATGAGAAGACTGATGTCTGTATATTCAAGATGAAGCTTTAGCTTAATAATGGAAGAGGAAACTGGGGGACACAGCTAGCGCCTCCACACTTTATCTGGTCCCTCCTTTCTAGACTTACTGTTTTGTTTTGTCCATATTTGACAACTACCCTGACGATCAGACAAATCAGAAAACTGTAATATTAAGAATATTTATTATCAGACCCTTCATGCTTTATAAGAGGCCTCAAAACAAGTACTAATAATGTCGTAATGTTGCGGCTGACCTTGTGTTTTTTTTTTTTTAACCGTATTCTCCCTCTTCACATCTTCTTTCTGTTCTCCACCAGCTCCACGGAGACTCCCAGGCAAAAATCCAACGAATTCTGCGGCTTATTTCCGGTGGGGGTCTTTCCATTACAAATTCCCATCTCCTGTGTGGTGACTTCCTGTACAGTGGACACACTGTGATGCTCACCCTCACTTACCTGTTCATCAAAGAGTGTGGGTACTCAAAGCAGTTCTTGTTTGTTTGTGTGCATGGAAACACTTATTGGAACGTCCCATGAATAATGTATGTGAATGATATATTTCTTTCCATTCTCATCCTACATGGCGCACAGTAGTTTCTTATACAGCTCAATATCCTCTAGGAACTAATAGTTATGATAAATGAGTTGCTACTATTACATTTTTTTAAGTTGTATATTTACAGGTACACACAGAGCTCTTTCTTAGGTACACCAAACCAAACGTTTAGCTGTTTAAAAAATACAGTGCACACAGTGCACACAGTGCACAGTTCCTTTTTTTTTTTTTATAGTTTTCACAAATATTTTTTGCTGCAGCCTTGTTCTCCATGTGTTGGTGGAAATCTCTATGTTCTGTATATATTTCACTAAAATGTTAGAGTCTGGGGTTTTTGTGAATACATGGAAGTTCAGACCACAAACAGATGCTGTCATAAATATTGCCGACACTCTCGTCTTTTCTTCTCCCTCTGCAGACTCGCCACGGTCGTTTTGGTGGTACCATCTGATGTGCTGGCTACTGAGCGCAGTGGGAGTGGTGTGCATCTTAGTGGCACATGAGCACTACAGTGTGGATGTCGTTGTGGCCTATTTTATCACTTCCCGCCTGTTCTGGTGGTACCACACCATGGCAAACTTACAGGTCTGAACACAGAGGCAATTTTGTATGTGTGTGTGTGTGTGTGTTTGTACTCCTATCATTGTGAGGACAAGTGTGAATTTTAAGCATTTGGAGTGAGGACCATTTTGTAAAGTGAGGACATTTAGGCCGGTCTTCATCATATTTTCATTGTAATGGCTTCTAGAGGCTGTTTTTATGTTTTTATGGAGTGGTCGTCAGAAAGATGCCAATATGGGAAAAATGTGTGGAAAAACTTTGTTCATAACCATAACAAGTATTGTAAACTGGACTCATTATCGTATATCTCACCAAACTAAGATTAAGTCAGTCAGGGTCCAGGGCCTAAGAGGCGGGAGGGAATTGGGCCCGGATCTGGTCCCGGTCCCGATCCCGGTCCCGGTCCCGGTTCCGGTTCGGGTCCCGGTTCCGGTTCCGGTCCCGGTCCCGATCCCGGTTCCGGTTCCGGTTCGGGTCCCGGTCCCGGTCCTGGTTCCGGTTCCGATCCCGGTCCCGGTCCCGGTCCCGGTTCCGGTTCGGGTCCCGGTCCCGGTCCCGGTTCCGGTCCCGGTCCCGGTTCGGGTCCCGGTCCCGGTCCCGGTTCTGGTCCCGGTTCCCGTTCGGGTTCGGGTTCCGGTC
>OMNW01028936.1:17624-31190 GCA_900303245.1 Selene dorsalis | reverse complement strand
CCCCCTCCCCAAAAAAAAAAAAAAAACTTCCCCATTCAGTGTGAGAGAACAAACACTGAGGATGAAACTGTTACATAACTGTGACTTTGATTTTCTTAAAGCTGATCTCTCTTTAGTTTATTTAGATTATTCTGCCATAGGCTTGGCAGTTGGCTCGTGGCTACAAAGACAGCAGTATTTTGCTATTGTGTGGTCTTGTGCAGTCACTACAACTAGAGAAGTTTGCGGTTGGCAAACTTGATCTCTCAAAGGGGGGGGGTCTACTCTTTCTCAAGGTGCGACCATGGGTTAAACTTACGCCAGAATATCCCTTTATAGGGTTGGTTGATCCACATTTCAGAACCGTTTGCTCACAAAGTTTATGTGGTATCCACCAATGGGGATTTGTCCAGACCGTGTCTGTAATGCATAATGAACTATACCTAATGCAGTTCTAGTGAAAACCATCCACAGGGAGCTGATTATCGAGAGGAACCAGATGAATTTGGATTTACATTTGGATTTGGATTTACAAGTTGGTAGCTGTTAACTTTCTCTACAGCCTTGGGCCAGATCAACAAATGATGATGGTACCTGTTGCAGTGTGAGACCTACAGGGCTTTCTCACGCTGATGCACCAATCTGTCAAATGCATCACAAGTGAGCAACAGGAAATTATTTAACGTTCCAAACTACACCTTGCATGTTGTAAACGCAATGAAGCAAAAAGTGGTTTGGGTAATCGGGGTAGGTGATAAACATTCTCCCTTCAGTTAGATCGGTCACTGTGTTTCTTGGCTTGTCACTGGCTTCATGACGTGTACTGATGAGAATGGAAAACACTTCAGACTGAGCGGTTTTGCTGTGACTTGTGTTATGTCCCATCTAGGACAATCTGAGACACTACATTACATGAATAATGAGCACCATCTTCCTCCAGTCCCAAGCAGCCACCAGGACAAACAAGCTCAGTGCAACAAAAGTGAATTTATTTGCATAAAGAAATACATAAGAACAAGCTAGGAATAACTACAGGGTGGACCAAGGCCAAAACAACAAACAAATTAAGTCTAACTGGGAAGTAGTCAATATAACAGAGCAGAGCAAGAGCTTGTTTTTCAGTTGTACTGTACTTCATGAGGTGTTTATTCGTTTATTTTGAAAAGTAGCACATTGAGTGATCAATACTCCTGCAAAAGAACTGCAACCGTACTGGCACCCACCTCTGATTTAAAGGGTTAGGAGAGGTTGGCAGAGTATTACAGGTGCGCAGCACAAATTTACCAGACTCTAAAGCACCCTGGGAAGCCTCTGACCAGACGAAAGGTTTCAAGGGCCTGATAAGAGCTTTGAGAGGAGCCAGCACCTCAGAGAAATTCCTACAGAATCTATCATAATACTCGGACCAGGTAGAATAGGCAACCATGTCATCTCATTGCCTTCCCACTGCAGCTCAAACAGTGTGCATAAGGCACTTGGAGCACAGATGGAGTATTGCACAATCCAAATGTCAAGACGGTTCTGAGGCATGTGATGTTTAAGGAACTTGGCAGTAACCTTTTAGCAGGTCCAGCTTGGCCACAAACTTGGCTGAGCCAACACTATCAATACAGTAGGGTTCTCAACGGGCCTGAAAATGTATACAAATGACTTGGGTTGGGCCTCAGGCTTCATTTTTCTTTTTCTTTTTTTTTATAAAACATATTTTCTTGCTGGTTGTACTGTGTATTGTTTATGGTGAGATGTACTGAATCAGTGCTGTTGGTGATGATTATCTGCTAACAGAAGAATGTATAATTGGTTCAGTTATAATATAGGATGACTTCTACATTTCATTCAAGTTTCATCATGTCATTATGGTTGGTAGAGAAGAAATTAACTTTTTTTTTTTTTCTTTTTTTTTGGCCAAGTTTGGGCTGAGAGTTAATGCTAGTGAGTTGGGCCACGTCGGGTCCAGGCTTCAACACCCACAGGTCGGGTTTTAATTTTCAGGTCTGTTGGAAACTCCACAATACAGTCCTTTATCCTAGGGAAAGGAAATGAGTCAGGCACTAACTATCCTGTAATCATTACAGAGACAAGGAATATTATCAGACTTTGGGAGTAAAACAGAGGCAGAGCTCCAGACACCAGTAATGGGTACAACCAATCCATGTTCAATTAGATAGCTCACCTCTTGCTACTTGAACAGAGAAAAGTAACCACTTATCAGTCAACTGAATTCTGCACAAGCATAATTGCACAAATGAAACAGGAAAGACTCTAAGTTACTTATAAACCTTATTTATCTTATATACCTGAATGATCATGGCATCAAACCACTTATCTCCACTAACCCATCATCAGCAGGATGATATTGTGGAGCAGCAGCAGCAACACACACAGGGAGATGAGATTAATGATGGGAACTCTTTCTGGAAAACTAACCAGCTCACTCCCATGTAGTATAGCCATCAATGACTCAAACTAACTGCTTCACACGCATAATTGCGCACACAGGAAACACATTTGGCACAGACGAGGTGGGCAGGGCCGATCCGGGCGTAGCAGAAGTGGGCACAGTGATGATTTTGGGTGCGAGAAACCCATTTCCTCCAGCTGAATAGAGGATGAATGAAACACCGCTGATGGAGAAATGTGAACGCACAGCTTCTTTTGCGTCAACTGTCACGATGGGCGACTACAAATGCACCATGAGTTGTGCTACTTTAAATGCACTCATTTTTATTCCCGCCACTAACAAATCAGAATTACAAGTCTCAATCGAAAGCGAATACAGAAGAGTAATAGGCAGCTGTGTCACAGAGGATTATCTTTGTCCTCACTGATCAAGTAGGAGAAGCCCTCAGAAATGAAGCAGGGATCCGCCTCTTCATTGGACTCAGGCTCAGGTGCAGTTTTGGAAGATTTTTCTGATGGAGATGCAGTTTTTATGAAACTCATGTTTGCTTTTCGTGTAAGAACTGGACAGGCAGTGACTGAAAGTTCCCATGACTGTAAAAACGCTAAAGGTGGTGTACCTTTCCAGGCAAACTTAGGAGCTTCGACATTTTTTTCAGGCAGTACTTTTTTGAATTCCTCCAGTGAGAATAGCTTCTTCATCTCCACTACAGTTTGTACATCACCTGCCTGGCACCATTTATCAAACAAAACACTCTTCTTACGTGCAAATTTGCCATATGTCTGACTGTTTTATTACTATGTCTAAATCTTTTGTTGAGAGGCTTCAGGAACAAGATTGTAAGTTTGCGAGCCACAGCTTTCTTTAAAGAGGGACTATGCGAGATTTTTACCTTAATGAAACACCTTCTCAGTAACTGTGATGGTTAAATGACTTGTTACAGGGAGTATGGAGGCTCTCTGTCTTCCACCTAGCCTCTCTTGTTAACGTTACCCACCTCAGTAGACATCGCTCCACAGATTGCCTTCTCACCACAGCTTTGTTGAAAACAAATGCACATGGCCGGGGGGGGCGGGGGGAGGGAGAGTTAGCTGTGAGTTTTAATGACAGTGAAAATATGCACTGTGAAACTGTAGGGCGAGCTCTGTAGAGAAAAAAGAGACCAAAACAGAGAAAAAGTGACCGGACTTGCATAGCTCCCCTTTAAAGTGTGACACATTGGCATACTGCAACATTATAAAATGTCCCAGGGAATCCTGCTCTGTTCTGTTCTGCATGCGGTTGCTATATATCATTAGTGTGTAATACTGCTGTTGTGTGACAATAGCTGTGATGTTAACTCTCCCACGCACCACTCTGTGGAGAAGAAATTCCCCTTAGGGACAATAAAGTCTAACTAGCTAAATAACAAATTCCCAAGAAGCCACCAGGACGAAGTACAGTCAGCGGAACAAAAGTGGATTTATTTGCACGAGTCGAAATGAGAAGTAATCAATGTAACCTATCATAAACAAAGAAAACACAATGACAAACACTTACCTCCCTGAGTAAATGACACATGATCTCAGAGGTATTTATGCTGACGACCAAGTCGGGCGGCCAATCATCCGCCTGACTGGATTAACGATCCACTGATTCTGCTCCTGTCCTCACACACAACGGAACATATAAGAATGAGAAAAGAACATTTCAACACAAATTACAACCACGGTCGTAACAATCCCAACACGTGGGATAAGAGGAAACATCATTCCAGGTACATAGTTCATTCTGAGTGGTCACCATCAGAGCACCATCCACCTCCAAGATGAAACAATCGCTGAATAAAATGAGACTTTTCAATGTGTGAAAAGTCATTGTTACCAAAAAGCTTTTACTGAGCATTGCTTATTGATGCAGTGTGCTGCATTCTGTGTGGTCTGCCTGAAGGCCATTTGATTAGTTTATTTTCTGAAATCAACTGTTGAGTTTTACCAAAAATGCCTTTTCAGACTAAGCCAGAGCAGCATTTCACAAAACACTTTTTGCATTCGTATCATGTCGTCTGTCATGTCAGTGCTCAGAGAAGCCAATCCCAACAGAGAAGCAGACAAGAAATCTATTTGACATTATGAACAGGAGGAAAACCCACTTATTACCACTTCTTATTGTAGTGTATTATATTATTGTTATATTTTGTACACTTTCTACTTAAAACCATCTGTGCATGCTGGACACTTATGTAGCAGCCTAGTGTTGCCATCCAAAATGACAGGTAACCAGGGCAACGCCGATCCATTTTTGCTAAGTGCGGCCAAAGTAACACCTGCAGCACATGTAGGTTGAACACACATGACGGTCAGTAACACAACGACACATTTCTTTCAGTCTTATGTGTGTTGTCTCCCTAGTCACAGTCAGTACGTTTACATGCAAACGTACGAAGTCCAGTCTTAAGGCCCTTTCACATCGGGCAAATAAAAGACACGAAATTCATCAAAATCACACCGGTGGCGATGTGAATATGTGACAGCCACGACAATTATAAACCAAAGTTTCATTTTGCGTCGATTGGTTCTTCGCCTTAAAAATACATTTAACACAACTACTTGTTGATTATCCCTCACGTACAGCCGAGCTGTTCGGTGATACTTCACCTCACATTGTCCTTCGTTTCGTTGTCTTTGTAAAATTCGTGTGCCTTGTCAAACAAGACAGTGTGGTGAGCACAGACTATGTAAAATTACATGGTGAGAAGGTGAATTATGCTGCATTTTCGCCACGTAACCATGTGAAAGGATTCGTGATGAAAAACAGATTTTGCAAAGAAAAAACTGACACCCTAATCATTTGCACGAAAAATACGTCCCCACAGTGAAAGGGCCTTCAGTCCGACCAACCTGTTTACATGCACTTCAGTTGTCCAGTCATAGTCGGATCAAGGCCGTAATTTGTGTTTTTCGACTGTCGTGTAAATGTACCGAGTGTCATAGCGCCAGTGTGAAGTGTCACCTATAGCCTGCCAATTCAGTCTGTTCTTTCAGCTGTATAAAAATGACATGATCGTTTTACTTACCAGGTTATAAAACCATATAGTTACATAACAACTGATGGAAATAAATAAATAAATAAATCAAACTATACTTAAGAAAAAAAGATGTATGTTAGATCAGTTGACATTTGTACTATTGACTCTTATCTCCAGTCCTTATGTTATAACAGCACTTAAGTACATGTAATGGTGGTAATATACTGTGATACCTCGCTCCATGTTGGATTCCTCCTCCTCTTATTAAATGTCAGCACTGGCAAAATACAGACATACACCTATGTCAACAACAGACACGTGGTGTGCTGTGCTGCTGACAGTGCATTTCTGTCTTTTTTTGTCTTCTATTTCTATCACACTTAGTGTTGTTAAGTTTTTTTTTTTATTAGATCTTATATGAAATCATGTATGTATTATGTGAAACAAGTCGCATCTTTACATGTGTGACAACACTATTCCCTAAATTGCACTTTGTTTTGTATGCACCTTATAAACCTTGTGATTGCTCAATGGCATGAATTGTAGATGACACTGATTTCATTTTCTCCTGCAAAAAATCCACTAATAATAACAGTATATTTCAGATCCTACTGTGACCAGACCAAAATACAGAAGACAGCACAATATGGTAATAAGTTTGTGTAGTTCCAGTGTAAATATACCATTAAAGCAGTATTTTTTACAGTGTAATGAGTGATAGCATCATAATGCGTCTGTTCGTGGTGATGCCCTATGAGTCACTGCTGCATGCTTCTGCTCTGTGGAAATACTTGGAACCAACAGAGACTCATAAATAATATGACATGAACACAAATGCACAGACAGCGAGATGACATCGTCAGCACGCACAATGCGTGACACATGTCTCGCAAACTCCGGATGAGCTTGTGTCTGACCTGTACGCACAACACACCTGTCTGATTTCAGCGCTCACAGAAACTAGTGACGACTTCACTTTCATAATGTTACCACAAAGCCTCAGACTTACACTGAATTACACAGACTAGATACCAAACACCATTTAGTACCCACCACAGACTGTGGTGGAACAGTTTATGCTGGGAGGCCTATTTTGTCCTGTTCTGTTCAAGATGAATATTGGCATCAAATTTCAATTCCCATTTAAACTGCTATTAAAACACTAAATGGTCATAATTCAGAAATAGAAAAAGCTGAGGTGTGCGGAGGTTTGGGAAGCTCTATCAACAGACATGCTTTAAACCACTTGGCAGGTTAAATCTTCATCTGTGTTTTGGTCTGAATGATATATTAATGTATATGAATTGGATCTGATGTTCTCACCAGTTTATGTAAAAATATGGCTCAGTGATATTTACCATTTACTGTACTTTCTACAAAACTGTACATCTACAAAACACATTCAGTGAAACTGTTTTCCTCCCATGAGTAGTCAGGGGTTACATAAGGCTGGAGCATCTATGTCCGGCTGACTTCCATCTCCTACGAAGACAACATCATCAGATCCAATATCCTAGTAAACCGAACAGCATATGGATCTTGATGAGTACAAAGAGGTCTGAGGTTAGAAGATGTCACTGGATAGTCATCATCAAATGCAGCAGTACAGCTTCTAACAGCGCAAACAACATCATTTTACATCAAATAGTTTTGCACAGTGGTAAATTTTCAAAAGTTGAGTTCTGTGGTAGCTAACAGTTTATGTGTATGTGTGTGGGTTACCCAGACCATGCTTTCCCCCTTCACTTGTGGTTTCCGTTCATTTAATTATGCGATACAGAAATACAGTTAGAATAATCAGCAACCCATAAATCCCTATTCAAACTCTGTAAAAATTGTATATTCCTGTATAAAACCCTTTGAGACAAACAGTTTGTAAAAATAGACTTGCCTTGCCTTACCTGTGTGTATCTGTTATATTACTATATTTCCATTGTTGTAACTATGCTTGGTTCTGTCTGTCAAGCATAAATACAAATACATTCTAAACATATCAAATATCAAATTTCTCCCAGTAGATGGATTCTTAGATTTTAGTACTCATGCTGACACATCACACATCTACCATCAGAAAACATTGTGGTTGATGTGTTTGTTTTCAGGCCACAAAGTTAATTGTCTCACATTTGTGTCACATCTACCTGGCAAACCTTTGGCAATGTGCTCAGCCTCATGCTGTTTGTTGCTTAACACTAGTCGTGAACTTAGTGCAGGGAGCTTAGGGTCCAGTTTGCTATTCTTAGCACTCTTGGAATGCTGTTTCTCCGTCCTGTTATGTTGTTTGCTCTCTCTCTCTTTTGCTCTCTCTCTCTCTCTTACTCCTATTAGGAAACTTGTGTTTGGACTGGCTGCTCCTATCCAGGATAACAACCGGCCCCCGAGGCCTGTGACGTGCTGTTCGCTGTTGTTGGGGGGAGGAGTCATGATAAGGTGAATGACAAACATCCCAGTGCTCGCTTGTAAAGGAACTCCTGGAACACTTTGAGGACGTGTTTTGTATTGTATCATCTTTAGTCCTGTTTTAGTCTCAAATTCAGTAACAATCCACTAAAAACTATTTGCTTAATAAGGGAGTTTTTTTTTTGTTAGTTTTTTTTACAAAGTGTAGTTAAGTGCTACTTGCGTGGCTTAGGAAGTAGTGAAATGGTGTGTTTGCACGTGAGCAGGTTACTACATGTTCAAATACTCATTTTAGGAAAAGGTGTGTGGGAAAAAGACAAGTGAGTTACACTCCCAACATGGCCTTAAGCGAGGCACTTAGTCTCACAGAGCTTCAATAGAGGCCTGTGTTTATGTAGGGCAGCTGTGAAGTGTGAATATGTGGGGCTGAATGAATGAATGAGTGGAATGTTTATGGAAGAGATGTTCATCCTCCCCTGAATAGAAAGATACTGGTGTTGTGTGAGGTATTATCTTCGAGAACATCTTAGCATATGCCTTCTTCTTTAAGTGTTTATTGTGTTGTTTCTCTTTAGGGCAACTATTTTCTTTACCACACCCACCTTTAGTAACTGCAAAGACAACAACACAAAGCAACAGGAACACTGGGCCTAGAGAGAGGCAACAGTAATGATGTAGCCTAATATCAAGTGTGGAATTAGGACAAAGCACATTAACGTGCTAATGTGCTAGTCAGCAATAAACACAAGCACAACTATGGCTCGGTTCTAGACTGTTTTAACTGAAAAGCATTAAGAGCTGTTGACTTGTCACTAACTGACAAACTTCAATTGACTGTGATCCTCTATGACTGTAAGCTATAACATGCACTGTTTTATATTATCTTAAATTACAGCCATTGAAACTAATAAGCTCTGAATTTGATCATTTTCAACCCACCGCCGCCCTCTGTCACAGGAGGAGAACTTTATTTAAAGAAATCTCTATCCTTACATGGAGTGATGTATTAAAAATAATCTATCTGCCTCGATTCAAAAGGCCAGTGTTTTTAATGTATTTTCTATTTAAAGGGGAACTATGCGAGTCTGGTCTCTTTTCCTCTGTTCTGCTACCCCTCCTCCGGGTCATGTGCATTTGTTTTTGACAAAGCCGGCGAAAAACCAATCCATGGAGCAGTGGATAACCTTATATTTTACATACAACTACAGTCGACACACACACACATTTATTTATCTATTTCTCTAAATACCTCCACAACCCTCCACCCGAAACTGCATACCTTTGGTATATTTGTACATAGTGTTGTGTAGTGTATATATTGTTTTTCTATTTTTTGTTGACATATTTATGATACTTTTTTAATTGCTGTTTCTGTCTTTCCTGTAGTTAGCTGTGGTAACGCACAAATTTCCCCGTCGTGGGATCAATAAAGTACTATCTATCTATCTATCTATCTATCTATCTATCTATCTATCTATCTATCTATCTATCTATCTATCTATCTATCTATCTGTCTATCTATCTGTCTATCTATCCATCTGTCTATCTATCCATCTGTCTATCTATCCATCTGTCTATCTATAACATATATGATGTTATGACGTGTATATTTGTGTAGTCTTAACTGTCATAAACAAAAGATTAGGGGTTACAGGGTGCGTTTGTGTTGTGGCGCACAGAGACGAGAGCTGGGACACCAGGTCGGTGGCCAAGTGCTGCACTGATGCTGCAAGGTTGGTTTTCAGCCAAGAGACGCCAGGTGGAAGACAGAGAGCCTCCATTCTCCCTGTAACAGGTTACAAGTCATGTATGTAACCATCACAGTTACTCTGAAGCTGTTTAATTAAGGTAAAAATGTAGCAGAGCTACAGGAAAAATCCTGCATAGTTCCTCTTTAAAAGCAATATTACAAAGTAATTGTAATGCCAGTTTTTTGCTTGCGCTTGTGAAATTGTATTGCGTTGAGCTGTTGAGTAATTGCAAGACAACAACATTGAGGCTGAACCTGCCTCTGTTATCCTAGGTCCCATAACAGTGGTGTTGACAGGTTGCATTTCATCAACCAGAAAACTGAACATTGGGGAGAGAGAGAAAGAGAAATGTGCCCCTACTATACAGTGTAAGACTTCACATAGCTGACCAGCTAACCACTAACACACTTTTATGGTTGTAAATGACAATAAATAATCACCCCAAGAAAACACACTGGCAACAAGGCCACAGAAACAGATTCTTCCCTAAACTGACTTTTGTTTCAAGAAACGTCTGTGTGCACACAAACACACAAAACACGGTAACACTTTGCTTGAAGGTATTCGGTTTTTGAAACCGAATGACACTTAATGACAACAGTCATAAACGTTTTTAACATTGACATAGTGTTTATGACACGTTCATGACTGTGTCATGTCACTGTTATGAAGATACCTTCAAGTAAAGCGTTACCCAAAACACTGTAGTGCATGTGCAGATCTATATGTGGCACTGTAACGCTGCCACACAAACACACCAAAAAAGGAGAAGATGTGGAGCATGCTCACGAAGCTTGCAGGCTGTTAAGTGATGGGAATAACAGCGCTACTTTTTCAGTAATGAGTAATCAAAACTGTTACTTTTTCCCCCGTTATAACGCCGTTACTGTTACTGACAATAAAATGTGCCGTAATTCGCCGTTATTTCACTCAAGAAGTCCTGTCACAAAGTAATACACATGTTTACGTGTGCGTTATAAACACGATTGTTCAGTCCATCAGCTAGTCGGAAAAAAGCCGAACTAACCAACTCACTCAGTATTGTTCCGCACAGGCAGGCTCCGCTAGGCTGTATCACTCCGCCTAACAGCTGTTTGGGTCAGCGGTGTGTGGAAGACGTGGATACAGTACATCGCTGAGCCTGTCTGTGCTGAGGAATACTGAGTGAGTTGGTTAGTTCCGGAAAAATGGGGGTTAGGGGGGCGAGTCCAAGTAATTTGACATATTTAAGTATTTTATAAAAAAGTAAAAAAGTATTTTTACTTTTCCTGGTATTTATTTACTTTCATAATTTTGGGGAAAGTAACTAGTAACTATAACTAATCACTTTTTAAAAGTAACATGCCCAACACTGGCTGTTAACGAACTCCCAACATTATAAGTCAGCTAAACATGAGAATGCTGACTGGGAGTCCTGTCAGTCCAAATATGGCGATTTAATGGATGCATTTCAGGCTCAGTATCCGAGGGACCTGACAGTAGTCTGCCATTGTTGTTGTTGTTGTTGTTATGACTCAAACCAAAACTTGACTGTTGACTGTTTTTGTCACAGTCTAGTTGTTAAGTGTGAGCAGAGTAGGCTTCAGTAAAGTGATAGCGACGTGTCTGCTCTCCCCACTTTTGAATGGCCACACCAAGCAGATATAGATCAGCTTTACTCCTGAATGTTGCATGTTTTTTCTGATTCATTCCTCTACAAGAAGTTGAGAAATTATACTGTGTTAAATGTAAATTTTGACCTATAGATGGTGCTTCCTGAGAAATGGGTCGATCACTAAACCATTAAGACTCATGAATCTCTGAACCACATTTCATAGCAATGTATCCAACAGTCTTTGAAATATGTAAGTAATGTGGCTAAAATCTTCATGCATAATAAATAAAACTAAAGCAGGACCAGACATGATGCTTGATAAGACCAAGGTGTGTGTATGTGTGTGTCTGTGTGTGTCAGGGTGCGTTACAATTTTCAATTTTTTATACAGTTTATTTTCTTGTGGTATAACAGCTAAAGAACTGAAATGCACTCTAAACTGAGAGTTGTCGAGTCAGTTGTTTCTTCTTCAACGTTCCTCAGCCCAGGGACTTACATACTGTACTTGAATATTTAATGTAAGACTCATTCCACTTCAGTGTAATCATTGTCCTCTGGCAGAATCTACAAGTTCTCAGGTCATACAGAATGTCCTGATAGCTGGCTGGTCATGTCAGATTGTTTTCCTTGTTTCTTCTCTTCCTTCTCCTCCTCCTCCTCCTCCTCCTCCTCCTCCAAAAACACTGGCTGCCTGGAGTTCTTGGTATCCAGCAGAGTGATCACATGTCTCCTAGGCTTGAGTAAATCACACAGCACAGAGCAAGCTGGGCTGAACAAAGGAAAATAGGCTGATAGTGAGAGAGGAGAGAGGTGGTAGTGGAAGGGGGCAGGGTGGCATAGAGCACGTGTTTGAAGTGGCCCTGCTCATACCCATCCAGATGAGCCAGAGCACGTGGACTGGGAAGGGTGGGGGAGGGAGGAAGGGGAGGAAAGCTGTCCAAGCGGAAAACAGGCACCTCTCTAACAAGAGGCAACAGCAGCAGTGGACCCAAGCCAGAAAGCAGTCAGACAAGCACACAGGTAGTATACAAACCTCAGTGTTAGTCCAGCTTATTTGGAAGTAAGAGTGAATAATAGACTTTATGAGCTGACTGGTTAGTTTATCTTTGACTTCATCTGCTGCAGGGCTGTAGCCAAGATTTTTACAAATACAGGTGCCATGAGCCCAAGTCCTCAGAAAAGCATCACCTTATACATGAAAAAGTCACAAAAACTGTAGTTTCAATGCCTTCTAGACACAATCTAGGAATCTGCCCCTAGAACCATATTATTCTACTCAAATGCTCATATCTATTCTATTGTCTGTATGAAAAGTCAAATTTCTACTTCAGTATATCTAAAGCTAGTAAAAGTTAGTATGCTCCTATCATGTAGCCAAACAACTTATTTATGCCGTTTTGTGCATTATATAATGCACACATTATACAAAAACAATGCTCTGTAGTACTTTAACAGAGACATCTATCAGGACTGATAATAATAGCGATAGAAACAAATTTAAATATTATCAATATGTTGTAGCATTTTAGCCAGTCTGGATACATGTTCTTATTTTACTCAATGGAACAGCAAAAGTAAGTTACACTTTATTAATTTCTGAGTTCCCCCTGCATTTAAGGGCTTTATCTCAGGATTTATGGTCATGCATTGTTACTTAATAAATATTAGCCTGACAGTAACATGTTAATCTTTATAGGCAGGCTCTGTCTACTTGAAGTAGATATGTAGTGAAGTGGAATCAAACCCTGCAACTGCTGTATCTCTTCTTATAACATTTGTAATTTTGATCCTATCAGATATTGATGTAACCTCCAGCGGTGGCCAAACTAAAGTCTGTCAACATGTCTATAGTTCATCGTTATTGTCAGTGCTGGTTCAAAAGGTTTTTGTTTTACATAATTCTTTGTTGAAGCCCAGTAGTTGTTTGCACTCCTAACATTAGTCAGCTGAGTTCACAACTGTTGTTTAGTTCAAAGTCCTTACATATCCTCAGTCCTCTGGGCAGGAGTGACATCTTGCCTGACTAATGTTTCCAACTGCAGAAATGTTAACAAGAGAACAACAAAGAAGATTCGATGAAGAGAAACCTGAATTGAAAATACTGTTAGAGCAGCACTTCAGACCAAGTTCCCCTCCACAGTGACAGCTGTTTGACCTGAGTTTAATAATTTGTCACACTGACAAATAGATTATTTTTAGAGTGAGCTCAGACGTTCTGGAGGTGAATGATATGAAATGGGAAATGGATTCTGCCAAAAGCTTAGGGTTGAATGAATTAACAGCACAGTGAGAGATAAATCAACCACACGGTAACTTTGTAGAAAATTCACTGTACGTTTCAGAGCAGCAGAGGCTCCAGTGTGCTTGGCACTAAGCCATGCTGACACATTACATGCTGCCAGAGCACACCTGCTGGGTTTTGGTCTCCTTCTCC
>OMNW01028936.1:0-11021 GCA_900303245.1 Selene dorsalis | reverse complement strand
CTGTTTCCCAGTGCATTGTGAGATGACAAATAAACAAGCCCAAGGAGGAGGAGTCCAATAACCAGCCTCCATGCTGGGGATCCGTGGCTGAGTGTTTCTCAAAGCACCAGTTCTCCAATCACCAGCGATGAGTCACACGGTCTGTGAATCAGCCCGCACATTCAAGAACACTACATGTTATTCTGAACACATCTGTGTGTCAGGGGCAATGTACGTCATATTACATTCATATTCACGTAACAACGAGATGACACACAGGAATCCTGGTCTATGAGACAACAAACATGAACACATGGGAGAAAAAAAAGAACATGCTAAATAATAAAGAACATGAACAGAATGCTGCTGACAAAGAAAATGCCGAAATGTATGAGCTGGAAATAGGGCGACATTTGAATCAGTGTTTATACCAGAATACGTCACTGTATGGATTTTTATCAAAAATATAGCAAACACCATATATTAGCAAACATTTTATTCCAACATTTTTTAAAACCTAATTGAATTATATCATAAATCTGCCTCTAGGTAAGTTAGATGACACAAATTGTTATCATGAGCTAAATTTATATGTAATTTGTATTTTTATGCATTTCTTAATCAGTGGGGTTTTATTTTGCCTTTAACATCCAGGCCAGGGGACAGCAGTTGAAGGTTAGCTTTACTGGCTAATTATGGCTCACTTACAGTTTATTATATTATTGATCAGTGTTGCATTGTTCCTGTTAAATAAACCTGTAAATAAATACAACAATAAAAAAGAATTGTTTGCCAAATGGACATGGAGCATACGATCAGGGAACAGTCTAGAGCTATGTGGAGGTGATCTGAGCACGCTTTCATGTTCCCAGTGACAATATGAACAGGCTGGTGTTTAGGTAATCAATCTTTCCAATAGAAAACATGCCAAATATAAAGCACAGCTGAGGTTGATGGGAGAAAAAGTAACAACTGGAGAAAAAAAAATTCACCTGAGTGTTTCAAAAAGTGTTTTACAGTGTATTTTGTGTGGAAAAGTAACGTTTGTACTGAATTTCAGGTCCCTAACCCCTGGGGATTTAATGAAGTATTTCATGTCATATCATGCATTCAGTAGATCTTTCACTGAAAACCACAAGTGTCTGGGCACCACTGTACTGCAGGGGGTTTGACAACAGCTGTGAACCACAAAACGGCCAGTGCCACTGACTGAGGACTTCTGTAGCTCTGGTCTCTGCTTTCATTTTCTGTCATTTCTCTACAGTCAGTGTTAGGTATACTGTCAACTTTTTGGTGGCACAGTCACTATGGTGATAGTGGTATTTTCACAGCTGCAGACTGACTGATCGATATTGCAACACCTACAGCCACCACACAATTTAAAAACTATATTAAAGGGGAACTATGCAAGTCTGGTCACTTTTCCTCTGTTTTGCTGACCCCCTCCCGGCCATGTGCATTTGTTTTCAATGAAGCCACTGAGAAAGCAATCAATAGAGCGGTGCATAACGTTATTTATCATATACGCTTTACAATGTGTATATTTGTGTAGTCTTATTTGTCATAAACAAGAGATTGCAGGTTACGGGGCGTGTTTGTGTCGTGCTGCCAAGACGAGAGCTGGGACATCGGGTCGGACGCTCTGATCTTGCAAGGTTGGTTTTCGGCCAAAAGACACTAGGTGGAAGACAGAGAGCCTCTATTCTCCCTGTAACAACCATCACAATTACTCCAAAGCTGTTTAATTGAGGTAAAAATGTAGCATACTTGAGCTAAAAATCCTGCATGGTTCCTCTTTAAGCATTAAGGACATGGGTGTGTCGGTTTGATTAGAGTTTACGTAGCTGCTATGCAGACCATTATTCCATTTCATTCCATTGTTTCGTAAATATTCTAATATAAAACTGATTGGTACTATGTAAAGTTAAGAAATATAAATAAGTATGAAACACAATGTAACATACAGTCAGTAAAAAACACATTTGACACCATAAACACCTAAAATACATTCACATCAACACATGGTAGACAACTTTGCATTCTCGATGCAGTGGGAGTCTGTCCTGCTGCTTCAGCACACTGTCACCATGGTGATCCCTGGGGAAAGGTCATGAGCCACCCGGCTGGGATGTCTGCAGATTGGCTATTGATGTTGATGACACAAGACTGGCTGGCACGGACTGGTCATCCTTCAGCTGGCTCGTTGTCAAACTTTGCTCTTTCAGAGGATCATTGTCACAGAGCTCTTCAGTTTCCCTGGTTGATGCTGAGCACAATGCAGCTTTGACTGCTAAGTGGCAGTGGAGGCTGGCAGTATTGGTTTTGGAACAAAGCTGCTGATAGTTGAAATTTCATATTTTTAATTGGACATGCTAATGTTAAAAATGATGGACACTGAAACTTGTGCTCATAAAATTCTATTATTTGAGTTAACAGCTCCTCATGCTCCTTGTGTGCAATTTTAATTTCAATCCAGAAGAGCACTCCTGGTCCATTTAAAAACAGTACAAAGCATTACCCCAGTTTTACAAGTGTTTAGTTAACAAGACACATCTAACCACTTAGCACTGGCTCATTTATTTCACCATGTTACACTATCATCCACAAAGCTGATCTGAGACAAACCTTCATTTCATATTTTCACACATTCATTTACATTTGGTTATTCGTATGTCATCCACGGTAACATATATCCATCCACTGTAGACGGGTTTCACGCCTGTGAGGCTTCAAAACCAAAGGTTGTTTTCCACATGAGGGATTTGATTAAAAATGGTTTAGAGGTGGAGGAGCTACAGTGAACAAGCAGCTAATAACATAAATATTTTTTTAGACCTCAAAGACCCTCAGAAGGTGTCAGTGCATGTATAATGTGCAGAGAAACATTTAATTAAAATAATAACATGCAGCAATTTAGCATGAACTCAACCGGAAAAACAAAGGTCACATGGGTGAAAATTAATAATATATATCAAAATATAATAATAGTAATGATAGCTTGGCATGATTTCATTTCCATGCACATAAGATTGTCCCTTGCATTTTGAACAGCGGAGAGATGAACTTTGACACCTGACAATGCCTCACATCAAACCATCATCACAGTGCTGAACAGCTTTAAAGCAAATCATCTACCTAATAGCATATCTGCCTAACTCATTTTTTAGATAGAACCTAAAAAAAAACCTAAAAAAACTAATTTTTTTAAGTTTTCGGAAAAGAAGAAAAAACACTTTTTTCCAGATAATATCTGGTGGAAGTTACCATTAACGTATAAATAAAAAGTTCTTACAACTTTGCTGAAAAAAAGTGTTTTCCGACAACCTAAAAAAATGAGTTAGGCAGATGGCCACAATTGGAATTGCAGGACACTTGACGGACCAGTTATAAAACACTGAATTCCTGATTTTTCTGAGAATCATAATCATGGTCAAATGGCATATTATCAGAATGTAATCAATCAATGCAAAAAAAATAAACAAAATAAAAGATCTTGGAAAGCCAGATCAGTATTATTCAAATGTACATGTAGCAAAACTGTCACTGGAAAGAATGGACAAATTGAATAATTTTGCAATGCAGTAACCAGGTCTCTAAATAGATACATGTTCGTACTATCTAGCTATACTGTAAAATGTATATATACTGCTATATACTTGTAAAGTAAAATAAGTGTGGCACCTTGCTTCCCTGTCTCTCTCACTGGAACAATAAAAAGAAAAGAAAACTGTATTCATACAATGGCTGAGTCACCAATAACAGCCAGTAGCGTGGCAAATAAACAATTAAACCTGGATTAAAAAAATAAAATAAACATTGGGGGTGGGGGGGTAATTAGCTGGAGCCTACCACAGTAGCTCACAGGGTAGGATTAGTATAATGTCCATTTCCACAGCACTAGTTCCATCAGTACAACAGCTGAGTCATGCTCACGACACTCATGCTCTGTCTCTCTTCATAACAAATATAGTGTTTTCATAATCATTTACTGTATTCCAGATGAATCTTAAGCCACTTCCAACAAAACTCAATAACAGTTCACATTTTACATTAAAAAGCTTCCCACATATATACATAACAAATACTGTAGAAGTGGAAGTGCTGGCATATGTACTACAACGCTGAGAGTCGTTTTCAGTGGTTTCATGTGTGCACAGTCATTTCTTGAAATAATTTCATGTTACAGGAAAACAAGAAATATATTGTTTAGGGAAACCTCCGTTCCATGTGGAAAGCATCAAATAAATGGCCATCCATCCATTGTCTATACCTCTTGTCCATGCAGGGTCTTGGGGGGGAGCGGAGAGAACCAGGGTGGGGTACATCCTAGACAGGTTGAGGCAGAAAAACCCAGAGAGATCCCACACAGGTAGAGGGAGAACATGGAAACTGCACCCAGGGATGATCCAGACCTGTGAATCAAACCCGAACTCTTCTTGCTGACTGACAGTCTACTGTGCCGCCACCAGGGACAAAAGGAACATTTGAGTTAAAGACCTTCCTCTCACCTGTCCCACATGAAGGCCTGCTGACACATCCTGCTTCTTAAAGGATTTCTGGTTTGCAGTCCAGATGAACATCTACTCGCTGTATGACTGAGGTTATCTAAGTGCCCTCCATGGCGCCCCACGGCAGCAGCACAGACTGTAATTGGCTGAACTTCACTGTGCCATCAGGATTGGGAGGGTTACTTTAAAAATTTACTCTAAGTATCACATAATTAAAGTAATGTATCGGATTACTTTTAATTACTTTTGGAATATTTTAAAACTAAACATGCATGAAGAATGTCACGCAGCCAGCACGCATCAGTCAATGTAGGTTAGGTCCCCCCAAACAGGAAGTCAAATGCAGCGAGTATCTGGTAAATTTTAAAATAAAAAAAATAAAAAAATGGATAAACTACCGATTGTAAAATCATCACTTTGTCGACATCAGTCACAGCTGCTGGCACAAGCCATGAGTCATCAGTCAGTCAGAGTCCTGAAGCTGACAGGGAAGGAAGAAAAAATAATAATGGAGGTGGAAAACCGCGACATTTTATGACATAAAACATCTGCTCTGCAAGAACACAAACAGAAAGTTAAAAAAAATAAAATCACAGAGTAATGTTGAACAGCAAGTCAACCTCAGAAAGGCAAAGTGATCTGTTGTTTCCATTTTAATCTCACTTTAGTCACGGCTGTTATTGCATTAGCTGGTCCTGCTTCCATGATCTCATGACCCCGGGTCTCCAGCTGCTCTGGGCTCCGGAGATCCAGCGCACTAAACCGCAAACGAAGACGGGACGGTGTGGAAATAAAGTGTCACTTTACGACACAACACCACATATGTCTGCTCTACGGTTGATTTTAAAAATGTAATCCTGTCAAGTAATCCCTGTTTTTATCGAATATACCGGTAATCAGACTACATGTTTTTTTCCGTGCTGTAAGAAACAACGGGGGAAATTTACAATTATGTAACACCTCTACATGCAATCCGTTATTCCCCAAGCCTGGTACTTTGTACCATGAAAGCAGAATAAACATGTTTCACATAAGTGATGGAGATAGTAGGTCTGGTTGCACATAATCAAACATGAGAAAATCAACTTGACTCCTAAATGCGCTCTGCACTGCTGTCATCCAGCAGAGGCAGAACAGTCACCTCTCATTTGACACGCAGGTGCTACTCATAAACCAGAATACATCACAGTGGGGAGTTCAACACAATGCTGGATGTTGATTGCAGCAATGTAGATAAGTTTGAGTCCCACCTTGAAGTTCCACATCATGAGCTGAGGCTTTGGATTCTTGGTTGTGTTGGAAAGCTGCCTCACTTATAAAAAATTTACAGTCACATCAAACATCACCACAACTACAATATAAAGTATTACAATACAATTCTCTATTTAACCTATATTGCTAATTTTTTTTTTTTTTTTTTTTTCTGAATTTATCCGAAATTTAACAAGTGGAGCTGAAAAATCAGCTTCCTCTAACTCTGGTAACATCACTGCCCAGAACACATAGTCTTAAATTTGCCATTCAAAAACCTGCATCTAGTTTCTTAACCCATGAAATCCATGGATCCGTGTCAAAACCTCTTTATAAAGCCTTGGCTGTCTAGACATTTGATTGACTGTTGCATTATCTTGTTGGACAGTTAAAGCTTTTTACTAACAGTAACTGTCTGCAACTGTTTTCCACAACATTTCACTTGCAGTGATACAACCATCAGCTTGAGAGGTTGTTAAAGTAGCAATTTTCTACATAGTCAGTGTTATGTATATTTACCAGTCCAGTCAATCTTGAAGTAGCGCAGCTCAGACGGTCTATTATAACCTCCTGTACTGAAAATGCAACAATGGCTGAAGCTCTTGGCATGACTGGTAAGTAAACTGTCGATGCTAAATTTGACTATGTCGCAAAAGCGGAACTTAAAAATAGAACTGTTCATATGTTTTTCTGTTTTTCATCTTTGGTCTGCCCAAACTAAAACATTCATCTAATGTATAAAAGCCATGTGTTTTGCAGAGACATTATGTTTTCCTTCATAATAATAGTAATGATATGTTCCGGACCATTGTCTGATCTATTTCAATGTGTCTAAACAAATGTTATTGTCCAAAAATAGAATATATTTATCTTTACATGATCATTTCTGGCAGATCCCATCTTAACTGCAAAGAGCACTGTGATTGATTCTAATGCCTTATTATTATAAAACAAAGCAATATCCAGTAAGATGGGAAGTGTGTATGTAGCTTCTGTGGTGAAGCTCAGGGAAGAAAAAAAAACAGTGCAGCAAAGCACTGGCTTTGAAAAGTGAGGGGAACATGTGTCCCCTCAATTTCCCAGTGGAAATTACCCCCCTGCCTGCAGATCATCAGCATGTTCACATCGTTGTCACTGTGAGCAATTTAGCACTCTGACATTAGCCTTTAGCTCAGAGCATTAGCCCACTGTGCCTGAGTAAATCGTCACAGAGCCAGTGTGGCTGCAGAGTGTCAATACACATAAAGGCCAAAGTGACTGCTGAGTGAATCAACAGCGTCTGAAACAAGTGGGGCCGGTCAGACGAGCTACAGCATAAACACTGGCCCGGTCATACATTATTTCAACTCCTCTGTTTCAAACATGTCTCATTAGTCTTGTTAATGTCAGCTGACGTTGGGCGACACTTGAGTTTAATCATTCAATAAGCAGAATGTGACAGTATCAATAGAATATGGAAAACCGGAAGGACATGTCATCTCATGCTCTTGCCCCTGTGAATACCCTGGTGTCTGACTTCTCAGAAACCAAATACATTATATGAATGGGTGTTTCCCACCAACTACATCTTTTATTCTTCCATTCTCAAAATTAAGTAAAAAAAAAGGTGGGGATGTGCAGAAGTGCGCAAAATTGTAACAAATTGCTTCTAACACAATAAGGATTAAAATATTTGCCATAGAATTTGTCTCGTGTCAGTAAACACAGACTATATCTTGAAAACTGTCCTATTTAATCATGCTTGACTTAAGTAGAACATGCTTCCATAAGGGTTAAATAGCGAATTATTAAGAAGGAGATGCACACTGTTTGATTAATTGCTTTCCACAGCAATGAACTGTTGATTATCTGCAGGCAGTCCCTGCACGCTGTTTGTATTATGACCCACTTCTACCTCCAATTTCAAAACACTCAGGCAATGTAGGGCAGCAGTTACACTGCTCCAAACCACTCAGCCAGCCAAACAATGACACACAGTAACACTGCAGGTTTTTGGTTTTTTTGTTTGGTTTTCGTTATCAAAGCAGGATGATTTGTTCCAGCAGGTACTGAGCCTGCAGGGACTCAAACAGATGGAGATTCAGTGAGAGGCAAAAGTTGCTGTAGTGGTAGCAGAACACTGTTTGGCAGAGTGAAGGTGAAAGAGATCAGAAGTCAGGAGGAAAAAAAATAACTAAATAAATGAAGCTGTTTGTAGGTGAACAAAAAGATGATGGTGAAGATCTGGGGAATTGTTTGTTATTTGTTTCCAGATAATTACACCCAGGTTTTATCTTTAACTGAATGTGCATTTAGTTTAAGATATTATCAGTTCATTAATTTACAGTGCCACTAAAGAAAAGGGATTAAATAAACAGAGCCTCAGACTTTGCATAATGACTTATGGCAACTCTCTGGCTAAAGTTCTTCCTCAGCTCGCTAAACAAGCTACCAGACAAATATCCTCTGGTGATATGATTGAACTCTCTGAAACATCAATGTCTGTTTCACGCTCAAATCCCTCATTTATGCGTACAGTGTATAGTTTAATCTAACTGTACACTTCCTGTTTGGTACCAAATGGCAAGAAACACAACATAATTTTGATGAACGTGTGGCACCCTGAGCCCTGGCAAGCTAGTTACAACTGACACTTTCTCACACACTGACTTTGTGCATGGGTTGTGTAAATCCAGATATGCTGCAGTACCACTTCTCTCTGTCAAATTTTGAGCCATTGTCCAAAACATGGCTTTTCTTACATGATGCATGACACATAGTTTTTTGTTTGTAAAACATGTGATTTCTTCTTAATGGAAGAAACGGCTAAAAGGGAGAAACATAAACATGTATGTCATTTTGTTTACTTAATTTACTGATTTGTTTGTAGTAGTGAAATAATGTATACAAGCAAAGGTTTGTAATATTAAGTGTTATATTGTACAGACTTAATACAAACACACACATTTGAGGAATATATATTTGATTAGCAAGTTTTTTTTTTCTTTTTTTCTTACCTTTAACCCTCCTTTAACTGCACAGTTGCATCCATCCATACCTTATCTGTGCAGAGCTGCAGGGGCCTGAAGCCAATACAACAACAGGTCAATCACAGGGCCAGCATATAAAGATAGACAATGCACACACTCACATACACACACATGCAATTTAGAGTCACCAATCAACCTGGTGTCTTTGGACTGTGGGAGAAAGTTGGAGAACCCGGAGAGGACCCACACAACTCCGCACCCCGAACTCAGGGAATTAAACCCTGCACCTTCTTGCTGAATGGCAAGAGTGTTAACCACTGAACCATCGTACTGCCCAACTGCACAGTGGTTGGCCTGTGCCTCTTAGAGCCAAACAGCTGTTCATAGTCATTTTACAATTTGTTGCAGTTCTTCATGATTTAACAAAATCAATAGTACTTGGATAGCCCTACTGTTGTTTCAGCTTGTCCTGTCCTTTGGGAAAATGGGATACAGTATCAGTATCTAGAGGAAAACAATAACATGGAAATGAAGGGCCAAAAACAACTCAAGCAAATGCTGCTCTCACCGTTGAGTGGTCATTTTAGCGACGACACCAACTCTATTTGATGTACAAAAAATATCAAGTTAACGTTTGGGGGAGATATATTTTCATTTGATATGGTGGGAATGGAAATAAACAGCCATTCAAACACATTGTTGAATGTTTGTGCATTAAGAGTCAGCGAGGTGCTGCAAAGTAAGCAAATAAGACATTTATAGTTTTATGATTTATACTATGGGGGACCACTTTAAGGAGAATTAAGAGTGGAAGACTTTATTGGCTACTCTGGTGGAATAGTCAATGTGGAAGATATATTTTGCTTTTCCAGTCTAAGTGGTCCTGATCATACCCACCAGGCAGCTGTGCAGGGATGAAAAGTAATTTACAGCTCAATATTAGCTAATGCCTTTGGTCGTTAGTATAGTCCTGATGTGTTAGGATTTCACAGGCCGGGTTAATAGATTAGAACTAATTCAACGAACTGGACAGACGGAGGCAATCTGCGACCGCAGTGACAAACACCTAATGTACCATTAAGGGCAATATGAGCACTTAGGTCATCATACGAACAGTAACATGTAGCCTCGTTATCATGTTTGGATAACACGTATGATGAGTTTACACATGGGTAGCCTGGCTGCATCAGGCAGCCGTGACAATAATCCGTTGTAATTGAGGCGATTGTGGAATATTTAGCTGTCAGTGGCAAAACAAATGGACAGTTTACACATTCTGTATGTATTATAGTTTTAGTTTGACAGCCATTTTTCTCTTACCCTGTGACACATATATAAGTCATTATAAAACGGAAAGGTGAATTCAAGCCATAACTGTTGTACAGTGAGCGTATATTACAGCTTAACAACATATCACTCCGCATCTGAGAAACGACAACAAACTCCTACCATAGAGGTAGAGTAAAAAAAAAAAAAAAGTCGTGTCCTCGCTCCAATCCAAGCAGCAGCAATAAACCTAAAAGCTGCCAGCAACCTCATTATAGACGAAGAAGAAAAGTGATGAGTGTGGAGTTAAGAGCTGCCTGCTTCATGTAAATCACCTGTGTAGGAACACTTTGGCTTCCCAGTGAAACACAATGTCAACGGCATGTGAGTGGTCGACCGTACAAAAACCGTCAGTGATGTTTGATGGAGGTCCTCTATTAGCGATTGAGAGGACGATCGACAATGTTTTGTTTTTTCTTTATAAAACACACATGCTGCTACAGCTGTGCAGCGCTGCTCAGATGGAGGTTAGATCTTCACATCTTCAACTCTTTCTACACAAAGTGCAGCCAAACACCAGGCTACAGAGAGAGGACCAGCAGAGGCTCCTCTGACTGCTGGGCTCAGCTGCAGGAGAGCTCAGCGCTGTTTGTTTGGTTTTTTTAGCGACTGTCAGGTAGACAAAGGCGCTTGATGACACACATGACGTTACACATTCCTGTTATGTGCATCCTGACTATTGTAACACTCCTAATGCACTTGTTTTGTTTTATTCTATTTAGTTTTACATTTATAACAGGAGATAGTTTTTAGTTTTGCAGTCAACTGGTGTCTGTTCAAAATAAATCAAAAAAGCTAGTCTTATACATGTGTGACTTTTTGTTGCTTTTTTCCCACTGTACCGAACCGAAACCCCCAAACCGAGGTACGTACCTAACCGTGACCTATGTGTACCATTACACCCCTAGTAGAGTCTGTAGGTTTGTTTGTTGCAGTTGGTAAACAAAACATTTAAACTAGGCCCCTCCTCTCGGGCTCAGGTGTGCAC
>OMNW01028932.1:31752-47039 GCA_900303245.1 Selene dorsalis | reverse complement strand
TTCTGCTCATATCTTCAGCTGCAACAAACTAATTTCCCTGTGGAGCCTGATAGAGTTTAATATAATCAGATAATGAGAATTACTGTGAGATTACTAAAATGGGCAATATTCAAAAATCTAAAAAAATATCACATATTCCAAGATCAAATGCAATTTTGTACTTTAATACAGTACCTCTCTCCGATGTAGCCGGCTGTGCACGCGCACTGACCGCTGATGTGGTCACACAGTCCTCCGTTACGACATGTGCACTCCTGAGAGCAGTTAATGCCGAATGATCCGAATGAACACGGCTGTGCACACACTGGGCCCTGAGGAGGAGGAGTTTAAGATAATACTATGTGTAAAACAGAATATGTTCTCAGATTCAATAATAGTAAACTACTTTTCTCAGTAAACGATGGCAGTGACATAATAGTGTCAGATAACAATCACTCTCCATTTTTAATTAAAAAAAAAGATAAAAAAAAATCAAATCCTCACAATTCATTATGAGTTTTCAGGGTGTTGTGATTTCATTTACAATAACAATAATCCACCACTTTAATCAGCCAGTCCACTGCAATCACATTACTTTTTCTACTTGCATTACTATGTTGGATAGTTGTGTTGTTGATTGTGAGTCTGAGCAGGTGCAGCAGGATGACTAGACAGCTCCTAACCTTATGAAAGTTTCATAAGTGCTGGTTTCAAATATATTTGCTGTCCCCTGATTAAATTAAATGCCATTAAGGAGGCTTTTGCTTTTGCTTTTGCAGCCTGAAAAAACAAACTTCAGGGAAGAAATACTAAAAACTGAACTTTCTTACACTGAAAATTTGTCACAACAAATGTCTGTGTATATTTTCACCCTCAGCACGGTCAAGCACAAACACAGTCATGTCAGCTTTGGGCTCAGAATCTCTCTGTTGGTTGATCTCTGACAGAAATGCGCATTAACTGGTGTAGTTGTGAATGTGGTGCAGGTCGTACCACCCAGCCGGCGGGACAGGAGCACTCTCCGGTGACATGATGGCAGGTTCCGCCGTTCTGACAGGGACAGTGCTGCTCGCACAGGGAGCCATGTTTACCTGGAGGACACGGCTCCTCACAGCTTGATGGGAATGACAGGAGAAGCAGATGTTCAGGCTGAGTTAGTGAAGCAGTACAGTGTCTCCATATGCGTGTAAATATATTATGTTGTAATATAATATGTCTTATTAAAAGTTGTGACATAACTTTAGGAAGCAGTGAAGTTGTCGTGCTTATACCATCTGTACTACTATACAAAAAATGTGCAGTGTTGCAGTGGTCGCAGCGCCGAAGCTGTTCACTTAACCTTTAATCATCTCTGGTTCGCTGCACACATGTGCGTGGTTTACACAACATTTAACACAACTGCAGATACTGTCGGTGGAGTGGTGATTCCTTTGCTCTTGTTCCCAATAAAGAGAAAGCTGTTTCTGTTGTACTGACTAAATTACAGTGTGAAATAAGACTTTGGACTATATAGACCTAGTGTGTTTGGAAGGTCCATGAGATTCAGAACAGCAATGTGTAGTGACAGTTTCCTTTTTTTCATTGTGATATTAAGAAGGGTTACAAACTCAATCTCATATTTGTATCTATTTGTTTTGTAGAAACACAGGAGAACAGTCTTTTTTCCTATGTTTGTAGTTAGAATATTATTTATCACAAAGATTAGCCTCTGAGGTCATGTAATAAATAAGATATCTTCACCAATAAAACACTAAAATTAAAAATTTATTGAACATTTTCTGAAGCCTGTATAATGTCATTTTTAGCAACGTGCACAAAGGCATCTCATTGCATTCAAAGATTTGTTTTGATGTTAGACAATTATTAAAGGTGCAGCAAAAAGTAAAACTGTGCGTTTCTCTGATGAGCTGGAGCTGTATTTCTTTACAAGTATAAATTCTATAATGTGCTAATCATGGGCAACCTTTAGAAGTAAACTCTAATTAAGTCTACATTAATAATATTTCACCAAGTGAAAAAATTGCAGTTCCTCTCCTGACCACTTGAGTATGTCTCCAACAGTGTGTCAGTCCCCACAGACTCCCATGTTAAAATGTCCAACTTTACACAGAAACAAACAGCTGATTTCCTCCTTCATTAAGGACCTCAGTCCTTAGTCAGACACTGCTCACTCTTAGCTTCTAAACCTCTCTTCAGAAACCTGTGGGTGATACCATGGGAGCTGCATTCATTGTTATGTGTCTTACACAGATGAACAATACGCAGTTGTATGGAGGACGCCACACTCACAAGGCCCCGGTGTATCCAGGCGCACAGAGGCACTCTCCAGTCTGGTGATGACAGGTGGCGCCGTTGAGGCACTGGCACTCCAACAGGCAGTCTTTGCCAAAGAAGCTGGGGTCACAGGTCTCCTCGCAGCGCCAGCCCTGGTAGCCATCAGTGCAGACACAGGCTCCAGTGATTGGGTTGCATTTTGCCCCGTTGCGGCACTGACAGCGGTTGGTGCAGTGGGGACCCCAGAAGTCAGTCTCACAACCTGCACAGAGAGGAAGGAGAACGAGTCATGTGATTTAATCATCAAATATCTGCATGAGCTGTGAGGTCTGAGGCTGAGGAGGATTCATGGATGTCTGAAAATGAAGTAATCCATGTGGGAGTGTTAGCGTTTCACAGAAAAGGGAAGAGTGAGGTGAAATGAGGTCAGCTGAGATAAGGAGAGCACAGGACCCACATTAATCAAACTTGTAAGAATTACACTAACTAAAGCTCTGACAGCTGAAGAATAAAAGAAGAAATTTCTTCCCTGAAACTGAGAAATAAAGTGGCTCCTGTCTAACTCACAGCTAAATGTAAGTAATTGTGAAGGGCAGCTTTCAGCTGATCACATAATTGATCAGAGACATGTCTGCCATTTAACTCATTCTTGATTTTAACTTTTGTTAAAGTTAAGGTAGTTGTTATTGCAGTGTAATACAACTATTGAGGGAATCAGTCTAGTAATAGAAAAGTGGCTGAAAAGAAAATCAAATTGTAGCAGGAAATAAATGCTGTTCCTGCTCATGAGAAGAAACCCAGAAGGAAAATGTTAACAAGTGCAGACAGTGAAGATGCTTAAACAGTGATTGCAAACAAAATGAGTGCCAGACTTTCTCTTTACTGCACCTTGGATAAATGTCTGATACCCAAACAAATGTTCAGAATGATCTTTGTTCAGACAGCACCACCACTGAACTGTTTTAACTGACATTGATACTTGTGTTTATACTCTATGCCTATAAGTTTAGCTGCCAATAATTTAATATTAATCTCTGATGGAATCATGAAAAAAGAGAAAGAAACATGGTAGAAACTGAACTTAAGAAGTTGTATATATGATGGAACAAGACACTCAGATCAATGTAAAATTGGTTTGATGTGTATCTGATGAAAAATTGGGGTACTACTGACAAAAAAACAAACAAACAAAAAGCCTAACAGCTCATGGACTATTGAACAATTTAAAAAAATGACACATGTGGAATTAAAAACACAGCTGGTTTGAAATAAGACGGAAGATATTTTCAAAAAAGAGTCATGTGCACTTTTGAAATGGTCACTTTCATCTATTGCAGAGGCCTTCAACAGGGGGTCTGTGGAGGTACTGCAGGGGGGTCATGAAAATTTTGGTTTATTTTTTTAAATATTTTTTTCACATTTATGTTTAAAATAAAAATGTCAATTTGAATAGCTTCTGTGCATGATGATCATGCCATTGACAGAAGTTTTTGATATTTGCACTGGTATCAGTTAACAAGTGCAGAACGCTGCCACCATTAAAACATTTTTCTGTGCAAGTATTACAGTGTGCCGGCAATTTCTACCTGTCTACCTGCTCTCCTACGCACCTGTCAATCAAATTGATGTGTTGAAGTATTTTCTATTTTTTTTTTTATCAGGCAATGGCAATGGCCACCCTACTCACTGTACCTACCTTACACATGTTTAAAATAAAAACATCAACATATTATACACAATTTTATACACTATATATACAGTAGGGGTTCCATCTCTCCATCAGTTTGGGAGTCCTTGGCCTGAAAAACGTTGACCCCTGATCTATTGATAATGCATTAGAGTCCCTTGACCGCATAATATGATATTCTGAGATGTTAGGTGTTTTTAAAGGAATAGTGGTTGACTGGTGCTGCGAAAATAAACCCAGTAGTGGCCCATGAATCTGTGGGGCCCCATGCAAAGTCGTCCATCAGAAGACTGCTGAAGACCCTCCCCATTCAGAGTATTGGCTAATGCTGATGTCCTTAAAATGCCTCACACATACTCTCTTGCTAGATTCTGCAATTTTCAGACATCCACTAAATGCCTCATGTGCAGTATTGGTACACAGCACAAGTTACAGATGTTCCCTTTATGCCTGACATGGCATCAGGAACCCCACTTTGGGGAGCAACAGCAGTGCACTGTATAATGTCTTTACACTAGCATTACAATATATTTGTCATTGTAGAGGTGTCCCCATGGGACCCCCTTTATCCCAGGTGTTTGCCTGGTTTGCCCCCCTGGTTTGCCTGAGGGGGTAACTCTGCTTGTTGTTGGCTCTGGGTGTCAGTGAGAGGTGACAGGCTGAGGGATTTAGATCAGTGAGCCCTGACATCAGTTAACTCCACACAGCATGCTGTTTATCCACCCAGCTGGTCTACAGTCTGCTTATACCAAGACAGAGCTAAGTGCAGGGAAGCCAAGTTTACTTAAAAAGTGATTTTAAAACTATAAACCCACACAGTCCAAAGATACATGTAGAAAAATAGATAGTTATAAATAGTTTTTAAGTCTCAGACAATCTGATGCTTTGCAGCAGAGTAATACACAGTATTGGTGCAGCTGTGGTAAAAATCCTGTCACTGATGTTACACTACCAGTGAAGAAAAATTAAGTAAACACCTCACTTCACTAGTACCTTCATAAAAAAAGCAATTAGTTTCTACACTTGCTTCATACATTTTAGCAGAACATGTCAGACAGGGATTTTAATAAAAGCACATCTACTTTGCTGGCTTCTTCTGAGGTGCTTTACTACTATATTTTCGACATTGCTTAAAGGCAGAATAAGACAAGACAAAACTTTGGTTTTAGTATTTTCAACATGTTTCAGTGGTTAAAAACTTTTGGCCTCACATTTCAATTTGTCACTTCTTGATCTTGGTAAATGCCAGTGTCTTGCACTGCAGGCAGGAGCAGGATCTGCTGAATGTAAAGTGGAGATGAAAGCAACATCTGTGGAATAACCCAGTTTGTAATTTTAGATGATTAGTCCGGTGTATTGACATAAAACTGTTGCTTATGTACTTTCATCTTGGCTAATATTGAACCATCCAGGTTCGCTTCTGACCAAAGTTGTGTCAAGGTGATCTCATCCAAACACCTCAGCAGGCATCAGTATGTCCCAACTGTCTGAAATCGTTCAGTAACAAAAATAGCGTCCCTTTGTTGTCCTGTGTGGACATCTGGAACAGATAAATACCTAAGCCTTCTGATATAACCCTCAGATTGACACACTGTATAAACTACTTCATCATAAGTTGCCAAACCCCACCTCAAGAGAATTATCCCATAATAAAACTCTGTAGCATCACAGTGCAAATTATAAAATATATGAAATTATAATGGGTAAACATCTACATTCAATAACTGTTGAAACTTCCTAAAACAGATAATGTTACGATCAGACCCACTTTACAAAGAGATAAAACCAGTGTGTCTAGAAGTTATAAAATTAAGTAGGATTTTGGCTCTTAAAAGCTCTCTCTTTATCCATCCATCAACTACTTCAACGACCTGCCTGAGATGATGAGAGGAGAGAGTATCCAAATCTAGTTATCCTTATTTCTCTGATTCATCATGTTGACTACAAAACGATAGAGGAGAGCTCCTGGAGAGGCACTGGGGAGTCAGAGGGATGTAGCCAAGACAGGGATATGATTATGGCTTTTCACCCCACCTTTGAGTGCAGCCATCAGGAGCACATCTGCCCTTGGACAATAACTATGTTTAGCTACATAGACACAAATGATTGGAATAAAACAGGAATAAATGCTGATCTGAATAAAAATGTGTCATGTAAACAGGTCGATTGGAAAATTTTAATCCGAAAGGACTTATCCGGAAAGAAATTTCTTTCCGATCAAGATGGGTGGTTTATGCCGGTCGATGTTGCGATCAAGATGTAGGAAGCTTTATAAAAGGTTCTTCCAGGAACCAAAAAAGGCCAAAGAAACCTTTTATGGTTCTAGTTAGCACTTTTATTTCTAAGAGTGTAGCCCATGTGGGACATGACCTTTGACCATCTTTGAGCCCAAGGGAGTATTACATGTGACGAACCCCCCTTTCTGGGCATTCCCGAGATGTTGCCTTCACAAGAATGAGACAACCTAAAAACATCCTGCCTCTGGCCCTGACTGCTCAGACATGAGGAACTTTTCTCCCCTAACGTGGGTGGTCGTCTCACACATATTATTGTGTTAAATGTTTCATCAGTACTGTGGTGGACAGAGCTATGAGCAGACAAAGCATAAATTAGACTTGCTCTCCCTCCCTCTCAATCTCTCTCTAATTTACCCTCTTCCTCTCTATCAGCTCCTCCTGTCCCCCCTCTCTCTTCATCCCAGCTCTTTTTTTTTCTTTTTTTTAAAAGGGAGTTCTCTTTATTTCTCTTAACTAGTGAGCCAGCATAGTCAAATCCTTTATCCTCTCACAACCTCAATTATTCAGCAGCAAAGAGTCCAAATCAAGTGACTAATGACTTTGATCAAGAGTAGCTCACTGGCACTAAGCAGAACTTTCTGCACTAAATTAAGAGCTGCATAATATACTTTGGCAGAGGCTAACACTTTAAGGAATATTTCTAGGTTTGTCTATGGTGCACTCACTCTTTACTGATAATAAAATCTGAGCTTGTGTAGGAGGATCACCTGTTTTCACCCGCTCTCATCTAAGAGAGAGATCCAGATAACATCTTGAACCTGGCACTTTGCCTCTGTGGCATTTTCACAAACCAAAGTAGTTTTTGTCTTACAGAGGCTTCTAGCTTTCTCACCTTTTCAAAACTACTAGAAGAAGTTACATCTGGCTTCTTTCAATCTATAAACAAAAACCTCAAACTGTCACGTTTACACTTTTTTTTAAATTTCTGTTTCATCTGCGCTAAACTAGTGCTGCTGGTGATACTGAAGAGCAGATGTGTTTGATTATTTCATCAGTAAACATTGTTAATATCAAAATAAATCAAGATATTCAGGGTACATCCTATAATACCATATTCCAAAATCTGGAAACTGACCAAACAAAAATCGCTTTGATGTGAAGTCAAAACTGTGAGAAGGATCATAATAAAGTCTGACTTTAAAGGAGATCCATCCAGATTTTCCAGTCTCTAAACCTGTCAATGGTGATCTTCATGCAGACCTTTATAACTTTCCTAGTAATCTGGAGAACAATAGAACAACTAGTCCAAACCTGGAGCACCGCAGGTACATGCGTACATTTTACCACAGGACAACGAAATCTGTTTGTAACTGCTGTGAAAGAAAGTAAAAGGGGCAGGGCTTTATTTCTGTCATTCAAGTACTTCTCTAACTGCTCTGAGTTTTGTTGTGGTTTGCAGAGTTACACTTCCTGAAAAATTGTAAACGTGAGCATGATCTGCAACTTTACAAGCTTCAGTGATGAAGCAGAACAGTTCACAATGGGACTTAATATGATTTGTTTACAGCAAATGTTTTTGTCAAATATGAACAAACTAGTGTCTCCATAAAAATGTAAAACGTTTCAATATTTAATTCGAATTGTAATGAAAGAGAAAGTGTGATGTGTTGTGAAATTCCTCAAACAGGTTGTGTCTGTCAGAGTCTGGTTTATTCATTCATCTAAAGGCTGGACATCAGCACTTCATGTAATTCAAATACAGTTCGAACAAATAAAGAGGTCTCAGGCTGGAAACACAGTCTGAGTCTTTTTCTCTCTGTCATTATAGATCTTGACTAGATCTTCACTCAGGATGAGACCAGTTAGCTTTGGCTGAAAAACACTGGTGACCGCTGCTCTGAAGTGCTGGGCTACAGTTTCCATACACATGCAAACATTTTCCTGTCAGGTTTGTTTTTGCACATCCCGCAGTGGAATAACAAAATCACTATTTGAGACAACATCTTCCAGGTTCAGACAACATCTTCCAGGTGCACCTCTTTGTCATTCTACTATGATATTCCAGCAAAGACAGAATACAGGTGACATATACCGTATATAAGACAGCTGCCCAGTGGTGTGCTGCCAGACCTTAGAAAGGGTTGAAGTCAACATCAACATCCTCCTTAATGGTGACCTCAGGGACCAGGAGCATGAGGACAAGATCATATTCCTGTGCTGTGTTTGAGGACTGTGCTGAGAATGTCTCAACAGGCTGAATGTGGTATTTTTAACACAGTTACAGGCAATACACACACACACACACACGCAAGCACAATGAATAAATGATGAAGATTCATACTTCATGCTATTTTACACTCACAGTATGGATCTTTGCTGGTTTGTGCACAGGCAGCTGGTATAAATGAGCTCTGCACTCTGACAGGCATGGACGAGTTAAACAGCAGAAGGTGAGAGAAACACCCGTCACTGAGTCAATCAGGTGGTGGAGAAAGAGGACGATGAGGTAGAACTACACTCATCTGTTTTTGTTAGATGGCCAAAGGTCATGTAACAGCTTTAAAAACAGACTCACCCCGTAACCCACAATCTCTTGCATATGACAGATAAAACTACACAACACACACATCATAATGTGTGTATGATAACCCACCGCTCCATGGATTGATTTCTCAACGGCTTCGTTGAAAACAAATGCACATGGCTGAGAGGAGCGTTAGCAAAACAGAGGAAAAGTGACTGGACTTATATGATGGACAGATTTATACGCTAAATGACGCAAAAGCTAAAAGTTCCATTTTGATCAACATTGTGTTTAAAATTATTTATTTCACTCACAAGCCGTGTAATAAGCTTTCAAGGAGTAAAACAGGAGTAAAACACTAACCTGAGTAAGGGATCATGTTGAGTGAGCCGACCGTGATGGAGAAATAAACCCTGACAGTATGACTGGAACCCCGACATGATATGGTTTATTTCTCCATAACGTCCGGCTCACTCTACATGATCCCTTGCTAAGTGAGAGGTTAGTGTTTTATTCCTGATTCTTTTGGTAACCAGATCAAACATTAGCACAGTCATGCTAAGAATAACACAATTTATGTTATAAAGCCATGGCACAGTTCGGCAAATAAGTAGGATACATATATTATAATATGCATTTGCAGAGTGTTTTTCCACAGGAGACAGGGAGAGGAGGAAGACGAGGGGTAGAGGAAGAGGCAGAGGTGCAGGAAGGGCCAGGCAAGGGACCGGTGTCTCGGCTACCGAGAGAGAAAGGCGGAGTGGAGGATGGCAGGAGGAGGAGCAGCGCAAGAGGAACTCGCCAAACGCGCTCTCTGGCTGGCTGGATTTTCTGTTCGGGCTGCCGTACAAACATGGCGGTGCAAGATGGCGAGACTCTCTAAAGCAAGGCCCTTGCTATATGTATATATAAAAGCATAATTATAAGGCTACGACAACCAAATGAATTTTATCTTATAGCGATGATACTCTTACACGAATATATTCATGTAATATATTCAGATTTTGCCAATAAACCTTGTCAAATACTACACACTGTTCCTTTAAACAGGTGTTGATGCTTTTAGACAGATGGTGGAGGAAGAAAAGAAATACATTTGGAGGCTTTTGTACATTTTCAATGGAAAACATTACAAAGATGATAGAACCTGTTTTGAAACCTTGAGCCAACTTGGCAGATTCAACAGGAAATTTTGTGACAATAACATTTCACTTTGAAAACCTGGATGATTTTACTGCATGTTTGCTAAGTGTTTGTACCAGAGTATTCCCATGGTTGATTTACAGTGTATTACATATTATAGTATGGACACTGGCTGTTCTCGCTGATTGCTTTTGTAGAAAGAACTCAACAGATGACAAATCTAACTAAGAAAGCAGAGTGAGAAGCAATTAGAAACTTTTCATTCTATTATTGCTTTTACCCTTCAATCTCACATACTCAACATGCTGAAATATTGAAGTTTAAAACTTGCTTTTCAATGCAGCCACTAATTGGAAGATTAAGAAATCAACCTCAGGTCAGGAAACACAGGACAGGAATTTCTATCATTATGAGCTTCCACTACAGCAAAGAAAACCTGACCCTCAATTTGTTTGTTCTTTCAATAAATTTTCAACTGCAGGCTAGTCAGGAAACCAGCATAAAACCAACACACAGGATGAGACAGAGGATAATTATATTAATTTTTTAGGACATGTGTCTAACAGACTCCAGCACGATGAACTCAAGGCAAAACTGGAAAAACACTAAAATGATCCCCACTGCAGGGGCTAAAAGACTTAGTTGAGTCAAAACACCAAACATACAAGAACACTTCAGCTACATGACTCACACCCACTTTAGTCTCCCTAATGGCTGAAGCTAAAATTATTTGCTAGCTGTGTCAAGACTACTAATGTACATTAAGGCTGATTATTAAGTCAAGGTGTTATGGGTTTTTTGTATTTCTTTCCTGTGAAAACAGCTGCACAATGGATTTGTCTGACTCTCTAAGTGCAAATAAGCACAAGAAGAGAAATTGTGCCATGGCTGTAGTAAGAACAAATAATTTATTTGAAATAAAACAGATGTAAGACACACGAAGGGGGTAAATACAAGGGGTGGAAATCATTATGTTCATTATGTAGAGTGGCATGAGCACTGTGTAGGTGCTACATAGGCAGAATTAAATTAAAGATGTATTCAGCATCTTAAAGACGGCAGTGATGATTGATAATGATCAAAAATATGTGATAATAGGTGTATAGAAGTCTTTTATCACTATATATATATACATACATATATATGTGACATATGTGCCATGTCTGCTGGGTAAAGACGTGTATAAATATGTGTGTTTGTGTTGCCATTGTCAGGTGATGTGTTGTTGACATTGTGTTGTGTGTGTCCGCACCTGCACCAACATTCTTTGTGATGAAGTTCCTAACAGAAAAATAAAGTCATTTTGATTTGATAGTTTGTACTTACAGTTTTAAGTTAAGAGTGTCTGGATAACAAAAGAAGAGAATCAAAGCTACACTGAGCAGTTTCTATTGTGCCAGGGTAGATCTTTAAGACACGGACCACTTCAGGCTTACATGTCTCAATATAGAAGGGGGAAGTCTGAAGACCCCACTGATCCAGGACATCAGAGGAGACCCAACCAATGGATCCAGAGCACACAAGCTCAATGAAACAGTACCAGCAAGACACCAACGGTAACTGAAAATCTTTTTAAATGTTGCAACAACAAAAAAGAAACACACATCAAGAAGCAGCCCCTTTGTTCAGGCCTCCTACAGCGAGCCAGCAGCAGGTGAACTAAAATTAACTGAATAATAAGAATGATAAAAAACTGTCTCCTGTGTGAATACTGTATTTAAAGACAAACAGAACTAACAAAGCTTTGTAATAGTTAATAGTGATGGACTCACTCGGTTTATGATGAATTTAACCCAGTGTCTCTTCAGAGTTAGAAGGATGTGGTGAGACACACTTTCACATTTAGTCATATGTTTGCAAAAAATATGAATATATAAATGTCAACTCTTATTATTCCCTGACTACATGGTGAGAGAGAGACAGAGAAAGTCAAACAGGTTGGTTTCATGGTTTCATGGCCTTGTTCTATTGTTATGAATTATTTTTCACGAAAGGCAGATTTAAACAGCAGCTGCCATTAGTGTCCTATCACATGTTAACAGAGCAATCTGAACTGTGAGTTTAGATCCACATGAGAAATGAGGTTACAGAACAAACAGATCAAACAGCAAAAAAAGGTAAAGTTGTGTAAACGCAGCACGTCTTCATCGAGGAGCCACGTCTCACCGATTTTTGTTTTTGTCATCTTTCCCTCACATTGACAGTCGTCTGAATTCTACTTTTTATGGCGCAATGGTTTTTACAGTTTTTAAGTATATACAGCCCATATCCCAGAATGCATTTCACAGGAACCACTAGTGTTGCCTCTGTCTTTTAGCTCTGTGTCTTCCTGAGTTGTGCATCTGATAATTGTGTCCCTTCTTTTAAAGCTGCAAATCAATAGCAGAGCTAAACCACAGTTTTGGATGCTATATCCTGCAGGCACTGATCACATGCATCACGTCATGACAGTGCTCATCATGTTTTTAACTCTTGACTGACAGTTTTTGACTGTTTTTGTAATTAAAGTCTACTTTTGCTAATGATGATGTTAGTGTGACAATGATTGATTGAAAATATGTCATTCACATATTCTGCTGCACAAGAAAAGGGAAGGGACGCTACTCTCTTGCCTCACCTCTCTTGTGGGGCCCTCCTGTGCATTTTGTACCCTAGGCAAATGCCAATGTCCCCTGTGCCACAGGTGGCCCCTTGATTGTGTTCACCAAGTGCTTAACACATAAACAATGAGCTGAAAATCACACACAGCAGCAGTTTCATCTGATAACTCAGTATCATTTTGTGCGACACATCGTCTCATTGTTTTCACATCATCATTTAATACATTAGTATTTCATACTGATGATGGCCTCTAAAAAAATCCTATTACTGTTACTTTCTACTGTTGCTGTATATTTCTATTAGGTGCATCTGCTTTATTTACATTAACTTATTCAAGAGGAACTGCTGCTGTAATACTGCCACAACTCACGCTGGCAGGTCTTTTTACATTCAGCATAATAAGGTTATAATACATTATGTGCTAAACACAGTAAAGAGCTATATCTTGTGGGAAAATGAACTTTTCCAACATTATTAGAATTTGACGTACATGATATGATTAGGAGCCAATATAAAAAAAAATTAATACAGATCCTATTTTACAATTGTGTTTAAAAGCTTTATATTGAATATTCCTGTGAGGTGCTTTAGGTAATGTGTGCACACACACTGTGCATGGCTGATTGATGTCGTCGTTAAATCGTGTGAGGCACCTACTTAAAATGCTGTTCTCTCTTGTCTCTCCAGCCGTTTGTTTAAAAAAATGGGGAAAAAAACCTTAAGGGTTTCAGTGCAGAGTTTTTTCATGACACAAGCAAAATTTATGCAAATGTAATAATCATTCATTAGTCATTATCAGGTGGAAGCCAGTTAGTTGAATTGTTTTGTGCTTTTCAGGCTGTTTTCATTCAAGTGTGCAGATGTGTTTTTGGTCTTTCATTTATTTGGTAAAACTCTACATATTTAGGCTACACAGCTCCAGACATGTTGTACATGCATACCAGTAGTAACCACTTTTTATAGGTATAAAGGTATAAGTTTATAGTGAAGCTCCATAAAGTGTAAAGGTAAATGTCCATGTGTAGTATTATTATAAAACAGGTCTTGGTTCCATACTGTAAAAATATCAAAGTCTGGGGCAGTAGAAAAATTCATGCTTGTATTCAGAAATTGAGCCTTAAAGAGGAACTATGCAGGATTTTTCTGTGACTATGCTACATTTTTACCTTAATTAAACAGCTTCAGAGTAATTGTGGTGGTGAATTAAATGATTTGTAACTTGTTACAGGGAGAATAGAGGCTCTCTGTCTTCCACCTAGCATCTCTGGGCTGAAAACCAACCTTGCAACATCAGTGCTGCATCAGTGTGCACCGTGACACTAATACGCTCCATAACCCATGTGATGGTTAAGACTACACGAATATAAACATCATTTCGTTGTAACATTATCCATGGATTGTTTTTTTCGCTGCCTTTGTTAAAAACAAATGCACATGGCTGGGAGGAGGGTTAGCAAAACAGCAGAAAAACGACCAGACTTGCATAGTTCCCCTTTAAAACAAGCCACCAGGACTGCTGTGAGTTTGTGATGTCACAACAAAGCTGGCACCAAGCTCCATCAACCTGGACTCACTGGACCAACCATCAAACGCTTACAGGATTTGGTTTCTCTGCTCGGAAATCTTCTCTTTCTTTTTTTTTTTTTGGAGCACTGAGAAAACAGCCAGTCAGAGGAGAGGCTCAGAGCCTCCTGTTTTCTGAAGCTCCAGAGAGAAGCTTGTTCTTTTGTTGGCCTGACTGTTATTTAGCAATTTGCTAATTTCTACTTTTGTGGTGTTATTTAAATTATTATTCCTATTTTCTCCTCATATAAAGCTGAACTTAATCTTATGGTAGGTGCTACAGAAATAAAGCTTATATTATTATTATCAAAACCACTTATATATCTTCTTGTGGACCAACACTTTAACTTATAAACTATGGGACCTTTGAACTCCTAGAATAAACCAAACCTACAAATACTAATCTACTGTTTCTAATCAGTGGGAGTTAATGTGATACCTCTCTAGCATCACATTCATATCGGAAATATCTAAATATCTCTTTCCACTCTTCTAACCAACACAGACACCTGCTTGGTGAATGTTTTTCATCTGCTCATGTTCACCAGTCACAGGGTGAGCCACAATACTGGAGCGATTAACAGTATGAAATTAAAAATAAATAATAAATAAAAGAAACACATCTGAATTAACTGACCTTTTGTGACTTTTGAGAGTGGTTTGTTTTTCAGCTGACTGTATCAGAATTAAAGTGGTGGACAACACACAGAGAGAACATTGATTGTTGACTTCCAAAGGCCCATTTGCGCGGAAGTTTGTCTCATTATTTATTTATTTGCACGGCTGTGTATTTGTAGGAACTAAATTAAATCTGAATCACACAGGTGTTATTACCTGATAAACAGAGCACAGATATCAGTGTGATTTAATGAGCTGGACCGAGAAAAGCACCACAAAAAAGACCCACCACTCATCCCACAAACTATACGATTTAGTCACAAGTGACAAGACGAATCAGTCACGTGACGAGAAAATTAATTGCCCCCCCATAAAAAACAAGCTCCCAGTGAGAGGGTGATGGACGAGCAGCCTGATGGGACGGGAGCGAGGGGGAAGACCCTGCCAATAAGCGCAGCAGACGGATACTGCTGAGTGGCCGAAAACACAGCAGCTCCCCCTCTGCCACCGGGCCGAGTGTTGATCTATGGTGCAGCAGCTGCAATCATTTGTCTTGGTTCTGCCCCGCTGATCTTGTTGTGCGTGTGCTGGGGGGCCGGACTCTGAGCTCCACTGTTTTATTTAGTTTATTAGTGAACACCTGGAAAAAGAGAAGCATGTA
>OMNW01028932.1:14957-31724 GCA_900303245.1 Selene dorsalis | reverse complement strand
TATGAAAGTCTCTGGAGGTTATGTGTTGCTTTATTACAGCTCTGTAAGAAGACCGGATTCAGGGCAGCAAATAGAAATGAATGAAATTATGAATTCATCAGATAATTGCTTTTTCAATCCACTGATTAGTAATTACTTCTATGGTATTCTCAAACAGTTTGTGACGTTCAGTTCACACTTATAAAAAGAGTAAAAAGAGAAGATAATTTCATCTCAGGAGCTGGAACTGATGAACAATTATTCAACTCATCATTTCAGCTCTAATGACTGTTCATATGTCCTAAGTAATGGATTTATTCATGGTTAATAAATCATATCCTTGACAAAGAGAACAAGCCAAGGCCCTCTGGCAGGAGGTACAGGTTACTGAACTATACATTAAACAAATATGAATTTTCATTAGATCCACAATATCAATTAAACTACTAAACAGTGAGAGTTGGGTGGCTGTGTTGGGGGGATGAGAGGGGGCATATTCTGTAATATTCGGGTCATGGCACCAGAGCAATATTCATGATTTTGGGGTTTTTGAACAATCTCTTGTGCAATATCTTCAGTAGGCAGACAAGCAATATTTTTTCTTCTGTGTACAAGCTCTTGTGTAGGCCATTGGTGCAACTTTGCTGCCATAGAGCATTTCATGGTTTAATATTCACTGATCAGTCAGTCATAAGTTAGATAAGTTGGTGTGTAAAACAACAATTAATAGCCAGTGCTGTCTCTTTAGATAAGTCCTCCACAACAGGAAGATCCCTGCATCTCCTCAAAATAAAAGCTTTTACTAAACACAATTAAATCCTGGCTTGTTTCCAGGATTCTCATTCTCATCCAGTCTGGTTTAGTCCACAGGCAAAGATGATAGTTTAACTTAAAAAAAAAAAAAGAAAGAAAGAAAGAAAGAAAAAGATATGGAAAGATGTGGTGGTCAGTATTAATCCAAGTTCACAATTTTTACCTTAAACCAGCGTTTTTGGTTTGACCAAACATGAAAACAAATCATGTTGCACAGAACAGATATTGTTAAAAAAAAGTCTGAATGAATGCATCGTAAGGTGTGAAACATTTTGTCACATAACGGAGAAGGTGATGAAAACGCCAAAGCCAATTTACTAAAAAATAAGAAGCAAACAAACCTGATTTCCAGGAACTGCATAAAACAACTTATCATCATCTACAACTGCAAACTTATTAGAGTGTTGATCATATCACAGAATTCTTTCTGTTATAGTAAAGTGTTACTTTCTTCACTTTAAAACATAACGTCAACAACTTCTTCCACACTGGAGCAATATGCCAACCCAAAGGTTATGCCTTATGACGTGTTAGTCTTATTAATCAACTATAAATAGAACCGTCAGGCTTGTGTTCAGTCTGTCTTTGTTCCAGCTGCAGACAATCAGCCCCATTCTGAACTATGCCACTAAGTGTTCTGTTGCAGGATGAATAAATGATTTTTCTGAGTCCGTCATCGAGAGCCACTTCAAGATTTCACCCTGACTAGATGCTGCCGATCGATACTGCTGACAGCCAGTGAACACCTTCTAAGCCTTCTGCACTGTTGGGCAAAAGCCAGTGAACTATCCAGTCAGTTCACGTACACACACGCACACACACACACAGCCTGGAGATTAATTCATTCATTTTTAATTCAGTTGGATCTTTGTTAAAAACCTGTGTGAGTCCGACGGGAGAAGCAATCTGTAGGATTCTTGTTGTTCCTGACTTTGATGACACCACAGTGATGAACAGTGATGAGCAGTTTGAGCAGTTGCTGCTTTGGTGTTTTATATTTAATGCAGGCCTTGGCCCAATATAATGTATTATTAAACACTGTTCTCTTGTATTTATTCCAAACAAATTGCTATTGTTGCTTCCATAAACACAAAAAGACGATAACTTCCTATGGGCAGCAGAATAAAGAAAGTGAGTCATGCTGCTGAATGGTAATGTTGGAGAATTCAAAACAACTGATTGGTTGATGTGTTACTGTAAATTAAAAAAAAAAAAAGAGTTTATTTATATGAAAGAAATACAAATGATTACTTTGAGGCACAGCAAAATGCACCCAGGTGGCCTTTTAAATGAGAAGTCCCACAGGCTGGTAGAGAAAGGTCGACACCAGGGACAAGCTGTGCCTCTGGACGCTTTACAGTGGTGAGGCCCACATACAGTACATTTATATTTTCAACAGCAGCAGCAGCAGCAGCAGCAGCTCAGTGCTGCCTGGCAATGCACCACTTTATTCAAGGCCACACTGCTTGCATGAGTGAAACTATTTTCATCAGCACACTGTCAGACAGCCACTGTGCACTCCCTTGACAAATGAGTAAACAATACTTTCTAAAAGAAGCGGCAGGGGTGTGTGTGTGTGTGTGTGTTCTGTAATATGCCACTTTCCCTCCGAAACAAACTGATGAAAGTCGCTGCTAACACAACAACAGTGTGTGTGTATGTGTGTGTGTGTGACTCCAGTTTGTCAGTAGACAACTGTGTCAAGCAGGGCTGAGTTATTAGCAGACAAATGACCCAAATTCACACACAAACACACACACACATGCACGCTTGTGTTTATTTTAGAGCTATTGATTTCCTATTTCCAATTAATAATTGTAATTAGTGGCGGCATATTTCAGGCTGTACGGGACATGGGTCAATGAGGGGGAGGACTGTGATGGAGGACGGGCCAGATGGATGACACAGTTTACTGCCCACAGACCCATAATAAAGTGTCACCAACCGACTCCACGGCCGCATGTGTGCATCTGTGTCATTTTGTGCATCTAAAGGTAATTGAGTTTTTTTTTTTTTGCAGATTTTCCCTTTAATGAGGCCATTTTCATGTCCAGAAAATGTCAGTCAATGCAGCAAACGGTCGTTTTAAGGCCTCGGGGTAAAACATCAGACCAAGAGTTTTCACCCACTTCTTAGCTCTGCACTTTCCACACTGTTGTTGTTGCTTTTTTTAAGACTGAATAATTGCTGTCATTAATGACAGTCAACAACTTTGCTGTGGAGTGATGCATGAGATGTGGCAACCTTTCTGTGATCACTTAATGTCTGTGTGTGTGCATTGGACTCAATCAGGCGTGGTCCTGTTTGCTCTTCTTGAGTGGTAATTGCATTTTAATGGTCTCGTTTTATGCAAACTTGGGCCATAAATTTGAGTTCAGATCTAATGGCTCTTGGCAGGTGGTCGTCCTCCATCCCACCCACACCCAAATATAAAGAGGTGAGAGGCGCACATCGGTCATCTGATGGCTCCATTTGGCTGGGGTCAGAGGTCAGAGGTTTATCCTAGCGCATTACAGCTGGAGAGTCGCCCAGTCGGCCTGGGTGTCACTGCTGTCTTCATGCAAGAGGTCTATAGTCTACATTGGCCCTGAGAGCACATCACACTGCCCCTTCAGAAAACACACAAACATGCTGCAAATTCAGTCCCACAACACATGTGGACACAAGCATTGGGTGTGGATCTCAAGATACTGCACTCTGGGCAATGCAGGCCCGAGGATTTGATAAATCTGAGTGTGTGGTATACAATACTGACACATCGTGCAAGACTGTGCAAGATTTACGGCCATTTCAGGACACAATATGCAGGGGGAAAAGGTAATAAATCACAATATGTTATTGCAATACTGTGGGTATCACAAAATATGTAAAATAGCAATAATATCATAACATGACTGAAAGCATCATGGGGCCACTGGTGATTCCCAAGATTTAGGATAAGATGACACCTTACTGGTCCTTCATGGGAGAATTGTCTTCCAACACTCACAGTAAATTCATAAAGCAAAGGTAAACTGAACGGAGCAAGAATATATCTTTTAGACTGCTGTGTTGTGACAGAAGTCCTGACAGCTCAGTTTCTGAATACAGACTGTGTGCGTGTCTCTGTGGACTGAGGTTCAATACTTTCACAGTGTTAATATTAAACCTAGACCTGCTTCATAATCACACTTCACATGGATATCTACCTTTATACTGTATGAAGGTTTAATATTAACATCTACCTTTAGATTGTATGAGACCTTTAATGTATCATGTAAATCTTCTTCATAGCTCTCATGTTTTGTTGTAGAAGAGAAATTTCCCTCCCTTAGTTGCTATTTCAGTAATCAGCACCACGATTACTTCTTGTTAACCTTGCAGCTAAATCATTTACATTGAGTGTGTTGCGGAGGAAAAGTGTGCATAAAGAAACTCTGTCAGTGAACGACTCCTTGTGTTGAACGCAAGTATTTCCCTTTGAAACCACTTGTGGATTTTTTTTTCAGGAGAAGGTTCAGGAACAGGTCTGGTGATTTGATTTTTTTTTCCAGCTGTTCATCATGCCTGTCGATGTTAAACACTGATAATCAGCAAAGTTATCCGTGTAACATTTTTGGCAAATGTTCTCAGACACAGAGCAGCTGTTTGAGCACAGCTGGCTGCCACAGACAAAGAACATAATGATATTCCAAAGCCTCAGTTCTACTTTGTCTTAACTACTGATTTTTAGCAAGTTTTAGCATGCCAACACAATAAACTCAGATGGTAAACATTATCAGTGACAATCCCTGAAACTGCTGACACTGATTAACCCAGTTTCATATCTTTCATTTCATATTCTTGCTCCGTTCAGTTTCCTTTTGCTTTATCCTCTTGCTCTGAGTCTTGGAGGATGATTCTCCCATAAAGAACCAGTGAAGTGTCATCTTATCCTAAACCTTGAGTCAGTCCTCACGCCATCGTCGAGAGCAGGCTGGCTTTAGGGGATCCTTTAGGAATCAACAGACCGAACTCCTCCCTTGCTTAGAGGTCAGTGCAGCTCCCTCTTCCGCACTGCGAGGCCCTTTGAGAAAGGTCAAGATGGCTTGAAGTGCAAAATGACTGAGGGAGAAGTGAGAGAGATGAGAAAATAAAGAGAGCGGGGAGGCTACGATTGTGCTCCTCTTCACCGAGCAAAAGTAAAGTGGAAGAAGACAGTCAATGAATAATTCCTGGCCATTTTCAAAGTCAAAGTGAAGTCAGTCACATGGGGAGGAAAAGGATCTATTGTGCCGGCCACTTCAGCTGAAAGGCAGCGGCGGACGATAAACAAGTTAGTTTGGAAATTAATCAGAGTGCACAGAGAGAGAGAAACAGAGAGAGAGACTTTGGAGGAGGGGGAGGAGGGGAAGGAGGGCAGCACAGAGTGGGCGAGTCGTTATATTCCTTAATGGGTTGTCTGTCATGAGGTTTGGCCGGCGTGGGCTCACGTGGCATTAGAAGGAAAATGGGTAATCAAAAGGTTTCCGAGGTGAGGTACCAGTCCATTTCCCCTCTCACTCTTAGGCGCGCAAGATTGATGGTGTACGGAGGGCGAGGGAGGCAGCCTCTGAGGATTTGATGGGAAAACAGCAGACTGGTATTTGTTTGCTGATGGAGTCTATTTTCCCCAAATCTGTTAACAGAGCAGCTGCAACACAAAACTATACAGTTTGTGAAAAACACACAGCTTAGCTACTTCACTGTGAAACTCCTGTGGAATTAATGCACTGCCCTATACATTCAAATCTTCACTTGCCGCTGCTGTTTGATTTCTAACACGTTCCTATTTTATCAGCCCCAATGGATTCAAGCTACAGACCTGAACAATAATTCATCACAATTCAGAGATTTTCACAGTTCTGTTTCTTATCAAATAAATTTATTGTTTATTGTTATGGCAATAATCATTGGCTGGTATTCTGTATGTCGTTTTTATTGTTGATGATGAGTCTGGCGTGTCCGTGAGAAGATCTAAAAACCATTTCAGTGAAGTTTTTCATCTCTCTCAGGCTTCTCTCTGGATCTAACAATAGAAGAGAAGAGGCTACGAGACTTCAATATTTGTCGACTTGATCACTTCCGCCTTTAGTTTTTATTTCTGTAAGTAGCACTCCAAATGCTTCTCATTGACCTGTCAGCTACAAATCATTTACCTTAAAGGAGCTGTATGTAAAAAATGTATGCTGCAATGTTTGGAATTTGACTGCATCAACAGTTTCGGCCACAGTCTAACATACAGCTCCTTTAAGTGCGTTATAAGGGAAGATCATGCACAAAGAAACTTCCCTCTTGTTGAACGCAAGCTCGTATTTTTCTTTAAAACCACTTGTGCGTTTCTTTTTTTCCATTTTTATTCAGGAGACGGGTTGAGGACAGGTCTAATGACTCCACTTATCCCATCACTGTCACTGACACAGGTGATGCAGTGTCCTCAGCTGCAGGGTCTGTTTGCATCTCGGTTGTCCTGCTCAGTTTCATTTTTTACGATTTGCAAACAAATCACAGCAAAGATCAACAAATCTTTCGTCTGTACACATTAAAATCATCTTAATGGTTAATCAAGAGGAACCGAAGCCGTGTGAGATTGTTGATTCCCATTGGGCCAATGCTTTTGGAAGCGATTACCATCCTCAGGGCACAGGAAGTATAAATAAACCAAACTCTTCTGCACACTGTGGCCAAGTAATCTCAATCAAATGGCTTCATGTAAAAGTGAGTTTCTGAGAGGAGAAAACTATCTCTCTCGTACTGCATAGAAATAGATGCATTAGGTCCGTGAGCATCAGCATGGGCAGAGTCAGTAAAGGGAGGGAGACAGAAACAAACCTGAGAATTTTCACCACATCACACACTTTTCAGTCCTCTCTAGTCACTAACTCTGCTGTACACTTATAAGTCGACGCAAGAAAATGTCGATACATCTAAAATTTAGCCCATAAACCTACATGTGCTTGTTAGATTCACCACTAAGACTCCTCAAAGATTTATGATGGTGCACATCTCATGGATGTGAGTCTGTGAATGAGTGGGATTAAATATTCTTTACAGCCAGAAAGCAGCTCTCGACTCACACTTACACTTTAGCCACAATTAGAGATTGACCAATTAAGCGGTTGGCCGATAAATCAACTCCAAAAGGACATTTTCTAAACTATTGTTCATGCAAAACTTAGGCTCCGATAGTGGTCGATGGCTGTGCACCAGATCAGCATACAGAGTTAAGCCAGGGAAACACCTTTGTTAATTATCTGACTATATTCATAAACTATAAGCATGCTAAGGTTCTGTTTATACTACAGAATGACTTAGACACAAGACAGGGCTATATCAGTGGAGACCAGCAGCCAAACAGCCGGACATTAAGGCATATTCAGCCAGCCCCTCTCTCCGGACCCTCCTCTGTCAGGGAAACTGAATTTTTATAAACATCATCATTATGCTTTTACAGCTTAAATCAGGATCGCTTGTTCGTCGATCTTTTTTTTTAACGGCCCATAGATCAAGTAATTTACTGGTGAGGCTTCGAATTAAATTATCCTAACTTCCTTTTTATTGTGAAAACACCTGTGTAACACGAGTGTGCTTCCTCCTGTCACACATGATTGATGTGAGTGGTGTTTGAAGTCAGAGTCACCTGCTGAGCCTCAGAAACCTCAAACACTTTCAGAGTAGGTTGTGTGATTGGACATTTTCATATTCACCTGTTACAGATGAGCTATAAAAGTGGGAGGTTGATGCTGAATCTAGATTTCCTGCTAAATCACGAACACCAGAGGTCAGAGGTGAAGCTGTGTGCTTAGTTCACCATGACACGTGTGGCTGTGATAAAAGATGTGGACGTCACTTTGAGGCACAACACGCAGAGAAAACCAGAAGTTTGTGGAAAGATGAGAAGGTGAGGAGCGCAGAGGTGCTGTTAGAAAAGCTACAAAAGCTGACAAGACGTGATTTTTAAAAAACTTCATGCAGCGAAGCAAGCACATGAAGAAATAGCTCTGTATTGCCTCACATCGTTTCCGTAAGGAGGAAGACATTTCCTGATGACCAATACTTACACATCGAATTATATAAAAAAGACAAAAAACATCAGGATGTCCATGTCAGTTGTCGTTATTGGTGAGGTGGAAGCATATAAGCATTACCCCACTTTTGAGAGATCAAGAAGACTGAAGGTTACACATGCAGACAACCTAGATGGTACTAGCTACAGGAGTAAATTAAGATGGCACACAAGATTTCATTTGCATTTAGTAACTGTGGCTATTACAAGCAGGGCAAACGCTGGCTAACTAGATACCATTAAAAATGTATGACACAGCCAGCAGGGGACAACAACACCTGAATAGGCGTAATATTAATATTGCTGAATTTCCCTGATGAATTTAAGGTGGGAATAACATTAACTGATTTTTTTTCTTGTTTTTTCTCCAAAGAGAGCTTTGGTCATTTTGACATGATGAAAGATAAAGCATGTCACTTCAGATAACTTGCAAACATCCCCCAGACAGCAGGTAAAATGTAACGAGCCGGTAGGAGGGTCAGGGACTTGCAAACACCTCTCCATGAATAGGCCTCTCCATTTCTTAATAGGCTTTGTTATGTAGTTCTGTGGTTGTGTGGGCTGATGTAATACTTCAAAATGTTAGCAAAGAGGGTTAGTTTTGACATGTAGCACCAAACTCATGTAGAATCTTAACAAATGTGTTTGCGTAAGCACCAAAATCAAACCATCGTTTGATTCTCTGATACGTGAGGCAGGAGCCCCAGACTTCACCAGGACAGGTGTGTTGAACATTACAGACTCACTGACATTTGAGCGCTTTGTTTTCCAGCAGACAGATGGTGGCTTTGATTGTGTCGCTTGCTGTAATGTAAAAAAACTGCGGAAAGTGCTAAAGGATCATTTTTCTTACACTCACAACAAGGTAAAACAAATACTATGCTTCTTGGCTCAAGGCTGGCTCTGTACTGTAGAAGCCGGACATCGAAGCACCAAACAGCGGCGTGCAGAGAGCCAATCACCCCTCAGGGCTCGTGGTGAAATTTGATTAAAAAGTTTGTTGGTAAATTAATTTTGACCAAACACGAGGGGCATGCTGATGTGGCTGTAGCCGTTAATTGGACTTGGCAGTGGGGCAAGTCCACTTGTCAGCATTGTGTGCATGTGTGTGTGTGTGTGAGAAGCAGTGTTCGTGTTGAGCAGGACAATCAGTGTCCCTTTAGAGTGTGTATTATCACTGAAGGCCTGAATGAACAGACACACACACACACACAAACACACACACACACACACACACACACACACACACACACACACACAAACACTCTAATGACTTTCAATGGAGCCATGACAGCAGTGTGTGATACATAACAAGCTTATACACATTAACAACACACACACTCCTCTACTATACATTCCTTTGATTCTGATCTCCATACGTTCAGCCTCTTACATTGTAACTTATTATACATTTTATGGTCCTTTTCTCTATCCCTTTCTCTCCTCCCCTTCTCTTCTTCTCCTCTTCCTCTCCTCAGTGCTCCCCTGTCTCTCCTGAGAAACTCACTGCATCACTCCTGCACTTAATGATTTGCTGAACTCAGCCTGTTGGGTAATGAAAGATCCACGTTGTCATAAGACACCGGTCGTCTCCTGCAATGGGCTTCAGAGCAGGACGAAGCCCGGCGGACAGCAGCGGCTAATGGCTACTGACCCCACAGACTCACCCTTCTCCAACAATGGCAACAGGTATTAGCTGCCTAATGAACTTGATGCTAATGAAGAGCAGTGGGAGTTCACAGTAATCTATTGCCAGGGAAAGCTCCGGTGATCTGGACTCAAACACACGGTGCTGCTGCGACGGAGCGACAGGCTAGAGGCATAAAACTAGAATCTATAATTATCCATCATGTGGTGAATTGATCAGACTTTTCATTTGCTTCATTGGAGGTGGACCACAACAACAAATACATTTTGCAGGATTTGTAATTAATGGTTGGGTTCAGTCACCTGTATTTTGGGTGAATTACTCAACGCTTGGTGGTTGAGGAACAGCAGCAGAGCAGAGAGAAGATTCACACCCTGTCTGTGGGCAGACTCTGGCTGTGTTATGGCCGGAGAACGAGTGTGTGCACGCGTCTGTCAGTGGAGAACTAGAAGCCGCAGCACTGGGTAATTACAGCAGTACACCAGAGCAGAAAACAAGAAGAAATCAAAGAAGCGTAGAGATAAAGATGAGGTTAACAATACCTGCACATTGACGAGAGCAGCTCCGATTAAATAGAAGGCTGCTTGTGTTGCTTGCGCAGAGCTCAAAAGGGACATGAGGGGAAAAAAAAACTTTGGCCCGGGGACTCAAGAATAAACAGAACAAAAATGAAAGGAATATGTGAGGGAATAATTGAGACTGGTGAGTTTTCATAGACGAAATCATCAGTCTGCTGCTGAAAGGAGGTTTGGACTGAAGTGGACTGTACCGGCAATTTAGTTGATAGAACTGTATGAGGAAGAGAGAGAATTTCTGTCTTTGTGTATGTTTGTGGTCAGAAGAACGTGTGTGAATGATAGGCACGGTGTTCATGTGTATGCTAGTGTACGTCTCATTTATACACTGAACCCCTGGATCTCTCTCCCAGCTCTTATGATTAACCCTGCTCTGTTTGCTCAACCTCAGCTTCCAGTTTCACACTGCATTTAAGTTGAAGTTTCAGGGAATACAGTAGTGTGTGTCCCGTGGTGTGAACATACAGTACTGCCACTCAAGTCCTTGAAACAGTAAATAATAGGTGAGGGAGCCTCGGTGTCTAAGTGTTATAAGGGTAATCTTCATGAAAGGCCACACTGCACATCACAGGTCTTTAGTTTCCTATTGAGTCTGTAGCAGCCTATCAGCTCCTGACTGGGGCTTACTTCATCCTTTCCTACAGTGAATGGCCTCCAGGCAGCCTCCACTTTGTTCCCTTTTGTCTCCCAAAGGAGGGATGACCTTCCCATCCCATTCAGGATTGCAGAGTCACCGCCTCGGTACCGGTGGGGATTGAAAACTCATCTCGTCAAGAAGCATGTCACGTTCGTCTCTGCCCTGCCCCCCTCTGTCTTCCCCCAAATCACACCTCCGCTTCCTTGTCTTGCTCCTGTCTTCTTTCAAAGAACTTAACCTCTTACACCTGCTGCTTTCTTCCTCTTACAAGTTACTTACCTAGTAATATCTCACAAACAAGCATTTTCCACAGGCAATCTAAGTAAGATGAGAAGCGGCCGGGAGCACGTTGGCGTCTGCAAATGTTTCTGATTGATGAAGATGATTAGGTTTTATATTGAGGTGTTTTTTCTCGTTAATCTTCGATTATTGATGAAAAGCTGATGGTTATTGACAGTAAAATATGAAAGAAATGATATATAGAACCGAGCAATGGTATGTGAAAGAAGGTAAAGTCAGTAAGTAAAGCAAAATGTCTTAAAAACAAGGCAACTCTATTTGTGAAGGTGACACATACGCACACACGCACACACTCTCCTGTATGGGCATCATAGTGAGCTCCAGGTAAGTGTGGAGATGGAGTGAGGACCACCCTTTTGATCCTGATCTCCATACGTTCATAAAGGACTGAACAGGCCTTTATGAATTTTATTTAGTGTCATCCCCTAAGCTTTCAACCACTGTTGTCAGGCTTCATCCAGTGTTCGAGGCAGAGGTGTAGTGCTGCTGTTAACATTTTAGAGGGCTGAGTAAACACACAGTTTCTTTGGTGACATGTTTGCAAAAACCAGTCAATTATGATCACATGATCAGATTGTAATCATGCTGAGAATAAGCTGCTGCATCAGACAAACATCCAGCTCACTGATATTAGGAGGAACATGTTTGTGTTTAAACAGAGAAACTGTCAGAGGGGTGGAGGGTGAATGAAAGAGTGTCTTTTCATCTTTACTAATATTGCAGTAAATTAATTTACTGCACAGGCAGCTGCTGCACACTTTTAGCTGCTTGGCTGTTGCTCAGTGCTCATTTCCAAGTGACTCAAATGTCAATATGACAACTATGACAATTTCATTTTCTTTTAATTTTTACTATGTGTACATGAAACACACTTTACAAATGATTAGATGTCAATGAAGCCAAAACTCAGGATTTAGGTCTCACACTGTTCATTCTGATCATCAGCCCTGACCTGAGTGCTCAAACCGTACATGTTAAAACAATGCTAACAAGGCAGAAGAGGTTGCTGCTTTGATAATCTGTGCAGAAACCTCAGTAAGAGTAAACATCTTTTTCTCTCATTCATACTTGCCATGATGGGAGGAGGAGGAAACATGCAGGCAGCAGCTGTTACTACAGCAACAACAACCGGACCTCCTTATTTTCCATCCAGCGTTGCGTTGCTATGGCATTTCTCTGATGTTCAGTTTGACACTGAGAAAAAAGGCTCTGACATTGAGAAATCAACTCATGGCTCTGTGATGACGTCGAGAAGCACGAGTCCTGACGTTGGCCAACATTTCTGTCATGTCAGAAATTCATCTGACCATTCAACGTTCATCCAGGAACGTAAGTTCAGTCCTTGTTGCCCTCTGTATTGTGCACGATAAACAACGCCCAACGAAGCTGAAATTGAGCCTGACTCTATAATGAGTTGTGTCGCTTAAAAATCGACTCAAAATCAGGCTGTTCACTGACAAAGGTTGGAAACAGATGCAAGTGAAAGCTGCGGAAAAAACTAAGGAGGAGCCCTTGAGTTCAGATAATGACTTAATCAACAGTTTTAAATTACAAGGATAAACATTGACACTTCAATGCCTGTGGAGGGAGGGGCCGTCACCTCACGGCATATACGGCGTAGATTATCAGAGTGGGTCAAGCTGCAGACTAGCTGCTCTTTGACTGGGTGAGGGTGAGAAGAGGCTTAAGTTAGGTCGAGGTTAAAGATTGGTGTCACACGTTAGAGGACCCCGCAGTTTTCTGATATCGGAGCCTGAACCCTGGTGCAGGGCTGAGTGAGAGGTCAGGAGGTCAAGACATGCACTCATTGTAGATGTGTGTTAACTGTCTCACTGCCACACCCTGCCTGTGTCATTTCCTTCTGCTGAGGGTGCAAATCCGTAAATGATCTATGGTTTAATTTTTATAAAAGCCTCAGTAATTCTGCGAAACAGCTGGATGCTGCAGTTTTAATCAAACCACACTCCAACAGGAGGGATTTAGGAATTTGTTGGGGACCGGGTTTGGAGACAGTGGAGGCCGATAAACGGGGGAGGGTCTCCAGGATCTAAACTTTCTGTGGTATCATTAGGCAGCTCAGATTTGTATTTCCAGAGAATCCCCCAATCCCTGGGTCATGGCAGAAAATGCCACTACATTTCATTCACCACTGAGGCTCTATCTGAATTCTGATACATTGAAAAAACTGCAAAAAAAGTCCTATAACCCCTTTGTTAGGAATAATTTAGGAGTCTGCTACAAAATACAAACACACTTGAACTCCGTGTCAGATTTATCTGGTTTTGCTCCGGTGTGGAGATTTCCTCCAGGCAGAGGTGACCCCAGCTTTAGACTCTGGGCAGAGACAGGGATTAGTAAAGTCGTGGGTATGTATGACAACGATGATATACTAGGACGTGCAAATAATTTTATAGCATCCCCTCAAAACACTTTTTCACGTATGTATAAATTAGGAGATTTACATTTAAACAGCCCCTGTGTAGACCTCCTCCAAGGTCAGGTTAGAACATTGTCATGGTCCACCTTGCCCTTATCTGTATAATTATTCATCTAAATAAACCTTTAAGGTTTGGTTTAGCAACTCTGCTCAAAAAGAAAAAAAATGACTGAATTTAAAAATCTTCTACATGATGAACAAAGAATTATTCCGAAATACTTTAGAACCAAAGCAGATTTATTTTATTCCTTATCTGAATGCTGTGACTTCTTAGTCCCAGATGCAAAGAATACATTGGGTGTCGTCTCTGTTTGTGAGAAATTAAGATTTATTCTTTCACTCTCAGCAGAGCACAAAAAAGTACAACAATGTGATAGAAACATACCATGATGGATATTTGAATAAAGTTGGTAGTAAAGAGTTTCTGAGTATCAGGGACCAAACACGCCACAAAAACACAAATCAGAAGCAGAAGCAGAGGCAGAGTTACACTGCGATGGATCTGTATGGATTTTGTACAGTGGAGCCGCAGAGTGGCACCGGGAGATAAGCTCAGAGGAGACAAACAGAGGAGTGAGGAGAGGGAACAACGGCAGGGGGAAAACACAGGCTGCACATTATGCTGCTGCACACCTTGACAAGCTTTCCCTGACACAGACGCCAGCAAGACACATCCTGTAAAATTTGGTGCTTAGGCTTTGAGAGGAAGCAGCAGAGGTAAATACATCACTATGAATGTCTGTCTGTGTGTGTGTGTGTGTGTGTGTGTGTGTTGGCTTCATCTGCATGGGTCCAGCTCTGATAAATGGATATGTCTGTGCAGAATGGTAAGCGAGTGTCCATGTTGTCATCTCAGCGGTTCACACAGGAACCAACTCGACCTTCACGTATTATAATATTTATGAGAAGTAAAAAGAGCTCAAACATGGATGAGTACAGCACACTGTTGCTCTACACAGAGTGGAATCTAAAAGAGTTTTCCACTGGGGTTATGGACTGGAGAACCTAGATTTCTTTAGATATTTAGGAGTAAGACATTACTCGAATGAAAGAATGACTGAGGGAGTGGAAAAGGCAGACAGTGATTCACTAAGGCTGGATCACACCAACAAAGTTTAACTTTTAAAATAGTCATTGGAATTTGTAACATCAAACTATTTTTAAAATTATAAAAGATTGAACCCATGCTTATCCTGTTTACTCCTCACTTTAAACCAAGCTAAATTTGAACCAAACCACAACTTACATGTCACGGGCATGAAGTAAGATGTATTCAAACTAATTTACATTCAGAAACTCGGGGGCGTATAGTCCTCGCTGCTGTGGCCCCAGGTGCAGTTCCACCTGGCGGCCCTTTGTTGCATGTCATTCCACCCTCTCTCTCCCCATTGCCTGTATCTCTCCAACTGTCCTTTCAAAATAAAGGCATACAGAAACACTTACAAGAAAAAAAAACAATCTGAAAATTTGGAGGACTGTGGTCAAAATGAATAAACTGCAGAAAATCATTGTTAAAACATGAGACATCACTGTGTCTCCTCTATGTATTTATATGTGAATGTACCTACTGTACTTGTCTTTTGATTACTGGACTCTGTATGAGTTCCTTGAAAAAAAAGAAAAGAAAAAAAAAAAGCACTGACAGGCTCTGTGTTCTCAGTTCTGTCAATACATGCTGACTCTTTAAAGACAGTTCTTCTGCTTTACTACTAAAGTTTACCCGCTATAAGAGACACCAACAAGAACAAAAACAACAACAGCAGTCTCTTGCAGGTAGCTCACATTGACAGGCATGTTAATGTGATGTGCTGGAGCATCATCCGTTTCCATGACAACAAATGGAAAACCTGCACCAATCTCATCGTTTATGGCTGGGTAAAACACAGACTAAGATAGAGAGTGGAGTTTTCAGAAAAAAACCTGATTGTTGCCACATGGAGCCACGGCAGATCTCGATACGTTTTCGGGTTTGAGCTGAGGTTATTTGGGTCCGGGCCGTGCTGAGAGCACCGACCTCAGTTTGGCCAAATGAAATGAGATTAAAAGCAAACACTAAAGATAAAAATCCTGCTCCAGCCGTGCCCCTGTGATGAACACAGACTGTCCTTGTGTGTTTGCAGCCATATTTTGTTTTTGAACCTCAGCTCTTATGAACCGCTCCTGTGGTCAGGTGAAGTGAACTAAGACCATGGATGGTCTCATGTTGAATACCAAACAAATCTGCTCCAAATCACGGTATCATTCTGGAGCCTTTGAATATGACTGGAAGGCTTTGCATTCAGTTACAGTAACAAGTTCTCATATGCATACATCAGCTCTAAACAAGAAAGAAATCAGTGCAATAAATATATACAGTGCATCCAGGTAGAAAGACAGCACTGATGTTCTGTACGATCTTAACGGAAAACACATTAGCAAACTATTTCTTGTTCACACATCCAGCACACACATAACAGGATTAGTACTGATATAAGGCAATGTAACAACCTGACAATACACACCAATCAGCCATAACATTTAATTTGTTATCTTATTTATTTATTTATGCCAGGGACAATGACTAATACAATAGAACTAATAGATAATACAACTAATAGTTCTGTGAGGGTTGTGATTGGGCAGATTAAACCCTGGATTCATGAAAATGTGTATTTTTTATATTCTTCACTTTTTTTGCCATAACCACAAACTTCATCAAACCTTAAAGGGGACATATCATGGAAATATGACTTTTTGAAGGCTCTTTAACATATATTTGGGTGTTTGTCTTGCCTTCCAGCCCCCAAAATGTGAGAATTGACAAAAAAAAAACTCCACAATTTGCTCCCTAGGTTGAAATCCATGTGGTTTTACGAGCTGTTCCTTTGGTTTTCTGACAATGATGTCATTAGTTTTCGAATTTGCATAATACCACCCCTACCTGTGAGTACCTGTACCGGGAGAAGGTGTGGGGCGGGGCTAGCAGAGATTCATTTGCATTTAAAGGGACAGGCACTGAAACCAGTTCTGAACAGGGCTGTTTTGAGCGGATGAAAAGAGCTGTGATGTTTGATCTTTGGGTTATGTTGACTGAAGTATGTCACAGACATGTCTTTAAGACACCTGGGAACTATTTTAATTTGTGTCTCCTTTAAGATAAGACAAGATAAGCCTTTACTGTCTCCTAGAGTGGAGAAATTCGTCTTGGGCAAACAAGAGATAAAGATAAAGATACAGACAGAAATAGATATTTGCCGTCACACACAATAAAAACCATACAGCCAAAGCACAAATACATACATAAAATGGGATACCCCCTTCTACACCACTCACATC
>OMNW01028932.1:0-14896 GCA_900303245.1 Selene dorsalis | reverse complement strand
CCACCCACACACACCCACCCACCCATCCATGAGATCCCTCACTCACACACACCTCTACTCACACAGCCACGCACACACTAACATGCATAATATTGCCCATTAAAGTATAAAAGCATTATATTACACACTGCCCTTAAACCATTTGTTTCCATGTGCTGATATAGGATATATCATAGTTCTTGAAACTTAATTGGTGTCACTACATGCTGACATAACTTTTATTTGATGTTTCATTTGCATAATTTGTGCAATGAAATGACGTTTAGAATTAATAAAACTAACACGACTTTAATAAAAGTCAGAAGATGCAGACATAATCACTTCTGATCAAAATGACTCACTGTCCATGTGGCAGCTTCTCTGCTTAATTATTGAATCTTTATCATGTTAAACTGCTTCTTTGCGATGCTCATCCTCTAGATATGGTGGCCCTGAAGTGCAAAACACAACAACAACAAATTACTAAACACAACAACAAAAGGTAGGTACCCTAGGGCGACATGACTCGTCACTGATTGGACGAAGGAACTGGTGGTCCGTCCTTTAAGCTGGAGGGACACTTTTTTTGTCCCATTTTCAGCATGTGTTAGCAAACACACTCTGCGCTCTTGAATTGTCGACAGCATATCCAGTATCACATCATATCCATGTCCTGCATCAAAATGTTCTTTAAGAGCAGTGAGTGTGTTATCACCGGCGGCGCTCATGTTTTCAAAACATATAAAACATGTCCTTCCGATTCAAAGGACGGACCACCAGTCCCTTCGTCCAATCAGCGACGACTCAAGGGTACCTACCGTATCTGGTTTGGTTAACGTCATTGTTGTTTCTGATTTGTTTTTTGATTTGTTGTCGTGCTTAGTTATTTGTTGTTGTTTTCTCTGTTTTGTTGTTGTGTTTTTTGATTTGTTGTTGTGTTTTCTGATTTGCCCTTGTGATTTGCACTTCAGGGCCACCGTAACTATCTGATCCTTCTTGCTCTCAGGAATCTCTCTCATCACAACAATTGTCCAACATGATCATTTCCATCTGCATTTGTCCTTATCTATACTTTCTCTACTTCTTCTTCCTGTGTCTGCTCTCTTGTCCTTGCCATTACGTCCTTGTCTTCCTCTCGTCGCCTCACCACTCTTCTTTCCAAGCTCTTTACATATCTCCTGGCAGAGCAACAAACTTCTTCCATTGGGCTGGTGTTTGAGAAGGTGTCCGAAGCTCAGGCTCATCTAATCTGGTTAGCTACACTATAATGCAGAAGGTGCCACTGTGGCCTTCTCTTCTCTTCCTTAAGGGCAATTGAGACTATTTTACCAGTTTTCTTTGATTATAATTTGTTGTTCTTTTTACTCAGTTTGTTGATTATTTACCATTTAGAATCCACCTCAATGAAACGATTAGGTTTATTCATTGATTGAGTATCTCTGGCTAGAGACCTTTTTCTTTGTTTATGCTTTTGTGTTTGTTGTGGGTAATTTATAATAAACAAAAGGATTAAACGTATTAAAGTTTAAACTTTTTGTTTCAAAGCTTTTATAAATTTTTCATTCCAAGGTTGCTGATAAATATTTTTTGTCGTTGTGTTTGGATGCTTGTGATATTTTTATATCTATTACCTTTACAATGGTTTTGTAATGTGGTGTGTTTGTAAAGTTGTCTAACTAATGGTGTCCTCCCTTCCTCTTTAGTTGCTGAGTACCCTCGGGGTGGTGGTCCCGGGGTTGTCACTCGTGTGCTATGTGACCCTGTTTTGGGTTTTCCGTGTATGTCACTATTTACTGTTTGAGAGTTACAAGTTAAACAGCAAAGTACAAAACTGCTCTTCTATGATGACATATATGAGTAATCATCAGCACCATGAGCAATGTCAGTCTCATCAGCACGGGGTTTCATATGTCACATATGTCAACCTGTGTGGATGGGGGTGGTGCTAAAGAAACTTCAAACCATGTCAGTGCAGAGTCTGAAGCCTAGTCACATGTACCCGTCACACGAGAGGGCGGTGATATAATTTTAAGTTTAAAAAACGCTTTGACAAATAATAGAATATTATAGAAGTACCAAAGCATACTTCCGGTCTGGTCTTCGTTTACTATATCCATGACTACCATCATACTTTGTGTTGTAAGAGGCTGTTCAGATGTAGTGTCTTTTGCACACACAAATCCATTACTTTCAACGTAGACACGTATCAAGCGTGTCTATATTTAAAGTGTGCATTTGGTGTCACCCACCCCCCAGTGCCAGTTTGCACTGCTCCTATACGACCCAAACAGCACTGCCACGTTCAACTGACCCAGGCTCCGTTCTTGCGAGCTCCAGGTAGTAGCCGGTGCCGATGCTAGCGTCTCTAGTAACTACTGCCTATCCTCACATCTTACCCAACAGCAGTGTCACATTCAATGGCCATCTCTTCCGGAAACTTGAGATGCCCTCCCAGATCTGCCCTCATTTGCCAGTCTTTTGCTTTCCCAAAGATCCCTGAGCTTCCTTCCTCCTTGCCTGCCTTCTCTCCTGGCCTGACAAAGCCAATGAAGCGGGGTCCTTTGGCTTGGGCCTTGGATCTATTCCGCTTCCTCTCCTTTTCCAGGAGAGGAGTTTTTGAAAATATCAGCTTGGACCTAAAACACAGTTCAGGTGTGGATGATAGGCCCAAAAAAGTATCTGGTTTTCAGCTGTTTAAATGTGGAGATGGTCTGAGTCTGGGTCTGACTGAGGCTTAAACTGTGGCTGAATCTGTTGTTTTGCCTTCTACCAATCTTGATGTTCTCTGCTCTTTCACCTGGAACCAGCAGGTAGTGGGCAGAGCTCAAAGCCTGATCCTGAAGGTTTAACATCAGGAAGTCAAAGGAGATGAGCTTCAGTTTTTATGTGTGACACCAAAATATTAATCACAGCAGTTAATGGCAACATCCTCTGATAAAATTACCTTTAATGGGCTGGACAAAAACTGATCATTGTAACCTTTATAAGAGGACAAAGTAGTGCAGAAGTCTTGGATGAGACTACATGAATACATCAGTTACACAGTATATCTAATGAACTGCAAAATGAAACCTTGTCTTCTGGATATTTTAAGAATGTAGCCTTCATTCACCAACCACAGCTGGATTTTATCTGGATCTGCTTCCCTCTGTGAATAATTACACCAGAACCCTTTCTATAATAGTGGAGGCTCCGCTTTACTCATTAGTGTTAGAGAAGCAGGTACCGATCCACCAATCAGGATCCTGCTCTACCTGTGGGACATTGAACATTCAAATTCATTCAGCACAAGCCACTGTATACAACTTAACCACAGTTATCTTACAAACATCACGTTGCTCTCACCCTGAGCCGTAGTTTATTAGAAAACAAAACAATGTGGGACCTAAATCTGCTATGGTTGGCAGGATTTGTTTCCTCTGACCAATCAGGGGAGAGTGTGCATGAAATAAAACACAGCACAGGCACAATATCCCCATGGGTGACAATGGTGACTCACTCTCACTGTGCAACATCTTTATAGCAAATTACATTCTCCCACAAGTAATGAGCAGATGACAGACTCTATTGTAGGGATATGAGGATTCAGTCTTCACACTGTGCTGTATTAATCTGAGATGGGACAAGATGTTTTTTTTCTTTTTCATTTTTTAATTTATTTTCCAGTCTGTGTTCATGTTTAAGATTTATTTCACCACTAAAATAAATCAGAGGGAAATAAAAGGAGGCCGATGGGTGGATGATAGTTGCAGCACATAAAAGAGAAGTTAAAGTCAGCCAAACTTCCAGAGTGACACACTTAACTCTTTTTGTGTTTATCTTTGTGCCTCTTCTTAAACAGGGACATTACTGTGCAGTCAATACTTTATCCTTTCTGTCCCCTTTAGTCTAAGTGCTGGAGGATTTACCTCACCTCTCCGTCTTAGCTTGGCCTCAGTCCCCCGGCCCCCAGGCAGCAATAAAAAGAGGTAAACAATGAGGCTGAGAGCACACCAATAATAAAAAGAGGGTCTAAGGGGGTTGTGTGAGTCGTTAAGTGTCATTGCCCCTTCGAAAACCAAACTATCCCCCAATCGCACGCGCTGAACTGGAGTCCCACAATAACAGGGCAGGTAGTTTCAAGAGCTCAGGAGTGGTGCCAGATGGTGGAAATGAGACTCATATTGAGATGCAATAGCTTCATTTCAGGTCTAAGGGTGCAATCAATACAGGTCTTATTGTTCCATAAAACAACACTGGCCTAAAAATCTCTGCAGCGTCTGACAGAGCAGCTGATCAGTGACCATGACTCACTGTTTACTGACATTTCAGATGCTCACACTTTTAGCATTCGAGACTCATTTTGGTCCTTCATCATCTCATCACTGTTCAGCTTCCCAGTCAAGTGGACACTTGTCTTCAAGTCTCAGAGGACAGTTTCACACATCCTCTCATTTGAGACTGACCTCTGCTGAAAATCGACTACTGGTTGTCTCTGTCCAAACCATCACACCTGACTGAGGAACAGCAGACATGGTTGTAGTATTAAAGCGGAACGCCGGGAAAGTCCTGTTGGTTTTTTGCTGTTTCACTAACCCTGCTCCCTCCCATGTGCATTTGTTTTCAATGAAGCCTGCAATCCATGGAGAGGATAATGTTATATATCATATACGTTTTACAATGTGTGTATTTGTTAGTCTTATCTGTCATAAACAAGAGATGTTTGTGTCGGGGTGCCACCGAGACGAGAGCTGAGATACCAGGTCGGAGGCGCTGATCTTGCAAGGATGGTTTTCCACCAAGAGACACAAGATGGAAGGCAGAGAGTCTCCATTCTTCTCATAGCAAGTCATTTAATCATCATAATTACTCCGAAGCTGTTAAATTACAGTAACATCTTGCATATGTCCACTTTAAGTGTATCAAAATTTCTTGTGACTTTGGCTGGATTTGATTTGAAAATGGCAGACAATAAGGAATTTTCTATTCTATTCTATTTCTAACTGAAAAACAGCTGCAGAAAAGCTGTCAAAGTTGTTACCACTTTGTCCATGTTTCATTCATTACTGGTAGTCAAGGCTGATGAAGACATATCAGGAAGCGCCTGCAGGCCCAGGAATCAAACCCTAAATTGCCATGCCGACTCAGCATTTTGTATTTCTTAACCACAATATTGAAATAATTCATTTCATTTATTACCTAAAATTATGCCTGAGTCTGTCCGAGGTTCATTCTCATTTATCTTGTGGATTATCAATGATTGTTTGTGTTTTTTCCTGCACTATTTTGTTTTATAATAAACTTTTGTGTCCCATGCATTAAGACTTATTCAAACAGACAACTCAGAATTGTAGTCTAAATTTTTATTATTAACAACTTAATTATAAATGTTGGGCCCATGAATACAGTGAACAGGATGGGCTCAGAGAGAATGTGTACAGGCTCAGGTTGGTTCGGGCTGGATTTCTTTGGGCCCAGTCAAAACTCTAGTGTGGAGCCAGTGCAGAGGTGGATGGATGAGATGTCAACACAGGACTCTTTTCTCATTATAAACTGATAATCACCTTTGACTGTGTTTATTATTGTAACTATGGAGATGATGGCTCTTTTATTAATAGAGTATTTATTACATACACTTAACCACACTATGACTGTTTCATAATGTTAACTTTGTGTTTTTATTGTCACTGTGATGATGAAAGCTCAGTGCACCCGCCACTTGTGCATGAAAAAAAAAAAAAGAAACGAGCAGAACAACATTAAACTCAAAGACTAGAATCACGACCTCGTCAACCAGTCAAGTGCTCGTAAATATGGTCAAAACCTCTCCCTCCTGTGTTACAGCATAGCAAGGTGTTGCTGAGATAACACATTCATGACACCTGACAACATAAAGTAAGATGACATACTGGGTTTCTTGGCTCAGACTGTGTCAATAAAAACAAGATGCAACAATATCACTAGAAACAGACTAAAAGAGTAAATCATAATGAACATGTGACTGACAAAAGCTTCTACTGACGAGAGGCAAGACGGCTGCAGGTGAGATCAGCTGTGTGTGGACTAATGATGAGATACATAGAACAAATATACAGTGAATACTACATGTCCATTAAATTGCCTTTTCTTTTTCTTTGAGCTCTGCTGTGGTTTGACTGGAGGATCAAAGCTATCGTCTGTTTACTTCTAAACTCCCAGCTCAGACTGGATGGAAAACATTTTCCTTCCCTTTTGCAGATCCTCTGAAAATTCAGCTAAGGTTTGTTCTGCATTTGGATGGAAGCTTGCTTCTTGTCACCTAAAGACGAAATTACTCTAATGTCCTTTTTATTTCTCTTCCAACATTCAAACATTCACAGGTGCCCACGCTGACTGACACCAGGTCACAAAGCTGAAACAACTATAACAATAATCCTGTGCATGATGCTGACTCCTTGACTTCATTGACCTTCTTGAAGAAAAGTGTGTGTAAGTTTATTCAAGTGTATTCAAACAGGAGTGAATGGAGAGAAGAGTGAGAAAAGGAACCAGAGTACAGGGTCAAAGGAGAATGTGGCTGAGAGGGTGTAGTAACTACAGTCTGTGGGTGAGCTTCAGCTTTATTGCTGTCAGTGGAGACAACAGCATCAGTGCAGGATTTTCTGACAGCAGCCAGGGGGGAAATCAAAGTGTGGAGAAATTGCTCACACAAGCAAGCCAAGGTTCTGACAAAGTGAGGAAATCAAACTATCATTCAAAGGCCACATCGTTTATTGATTGTTTGGTCTTTCAACAGTCAGACTGCAACTGAGCCGGAACAGAAATTCAGCCCCACCTTTAAAATAACTTAGAATAACTATTTTTGGGTTGAAAATCCATTCAGAGCTAAACTCTAGATGTTTCTCCTGCTGTGTAAAGACCTTCTAACAAACTTCCAAATTTAGCAGCTGAGCAGTTTCCAGGCTACAGGTCAACACTTTCCTCTGCTCGTGTATCTGCTGGAGTTAGTGCTGCAGCTGATCTGAGGCCTGAGCCTCCTTTGTCTAAGAACAAACAGCATGTTTGTGTTTGAGCATTAGAATTATGACGCTTCCTACAGCATTAGCACTATTTAACTCTTTGGTTGTAGGTTTGTGCTCTTGAACTTAAAGTAACTGAAGCCAAACAAGTGACAGTTTTCCCACTCACTGCCTTCATGTGCCTGCATGAATTATCAAACTGACCTCCAATCAGAAAATGTGTTTTCTTTGTAAATGTCCCACTAAACACTAAATGCTGCTGCAGCTGCAGCTGTGATTAGTGCACAGGTGAGCTCCTGCATGCCAGTTACTAGGGATGTTGGTGTTGGTGGAGAATTTCACTTCTCTGTGGTTAAAGGTCAATCCCTCTGTGTTTATAGTTGAAAGTTGAGAATTAGATGTTTTCCTGTTAGATACATTACTTGAGACAGTTAAATGCCCTGCACTCTCTCCCAGGAACATGCCGAGGCTATGTTCATTCCCTTTGCGCCTTAAATCTCACTTTCTGGTGGTTTCCAGACACAGCTGCAAAGACAGGTGATAACGGGTGCCTTCACTGGATAACACTTTGGGTGAGAGGACAGAAACCATTGTTGTTCTCCCATCACCGAGATGGTGTAAGTCTTTATCTTGATGTTAATGCCCACACATCTCCCTTTGTATGCTCGGTCCACCTTTCTAGTATAAGAATCTGAACGTTGCTGTTTGGCATCACGCACTCATGTTGTGTTGATGACTCTTGTTTGGCGTGGCTGACCTGCCTTTCAGTTTCCTGCCATCTTCTACTCCTCACCTCCAGCTCATCATCTCATCACCACTCCCACCTCCTGCTGCTGTCAAGCCTTCACTACCACTCGCTAGTTTGGTACCTACTGACCAGAGGTATAGTTTGTGTTGCTATCGTTGTTAATGTTTTTTCTTAATCCCGTACCCATAAGCTCACTCTGTTCTCCTGTCCTAGAACCACCTGCACCCAGCTGTCTCAGCTGTTTCCAGCCGTGTCTCCGTCCAGAACCATCCCCAGTCCAGACTCCAGCGCACCAGCCTCCTATCACCTCCCCAGTTCCCTGATTTAGTTTTTTTCCCTAGTGCTCAGCAGTTCCGCTTTTAGTTTCTTAAGTTGCAATAAACCTTTTGTTCACCTGCCATCAATCTGGGTTTGCACTGGAGTCCATCTTTTTACACCTGAGACTTAACAAGGGATGCACATTTTGATTTTTTTTCAGACTGATAACCAACACTCGTTAACCAACCAATAACCGTTAAGTGATAAGATTAAAATGCTTTATTGATTGTCTGTGACTAGGCTTGTGCTGATCGGCAGTCCTATCGTCTATTGCCGATTGAGAGAATGATCGATTTTTTTTTTTTTGCCCATGTTATAAAACACCTCCCATTCTCCTGTGTAACTCAGAAAAATATCTTATAATTTCGTAAAATAAAAAGCAGCCTAGTCTGTATTTCCCATGTATCAAAATATTTTATAACTTATTAAAATAAATAGCAACAGCCAACACATTAACAAAACTTAAACACACATGAATCCTTTTGGCGCTGCAACTCGAAAAAAAAAAACAAAAATAAAAACTCCTCCACTGATTTAAAAATCAGCCAACAGTTTGTTTTTTTTAACAAAAATTTCAGACCTCAAAATAAAATAATCAGTCCAGGCCTACCTCAGTCCTCTGTCTGCACAGCGACAGCTTGTCTACTGCTCTTTATTACAAAATACCAACCCACACAGTCCCACACAGTACTCCTTTTTGCTTGCTTAATTTTTGCTGCGAAATATAGCTGAAGGTCATATGAGAGATATGTTAGTCTGCACGTGTGGACACACACCCATGAGCTGATTCACACAAGTAGCAAATCTAAAGCAAAAAGCAAAAAAAAATACTGATTAATTAACTGATTAGTATTAATCAGTCACAGTCCTTGCTATCTGTAAACGTGTGTAGATCCCAACCAGTTACCTTTGACTAACTCTGGCTAAACACAACAAACATTTCTACCAACAAACTGGACCAGGGCTAGCTAGTTTGCATGCTACCTTCAGTAGAAAAAAATAAGTGGCAGAATGAGCCCTGAAGCTCTGAAAGAACAGGACAGAACAGAGCAGCTCTGTCCTTTTATTTGTTGTTCTGTAATTTGACCTTTTGACCTGTGACTACTGAAGAAAACATTCTGTACTTTTGTAATCTTCTTTTCTTTGTTGGTCGACTACACTCACAGGTCACCATTTTTAAAATCTCACGCCACTGTTGCAATTGATGAGAAGGTCACTCTCTGTTTAGGACAAAGTGAGAGAGAACAGGATGATTTCCTCACCAAAATAATCCTGTCAGGGGGCCATATAGATCAATGGGTTGAGCGGGTGTCCCATATGCAGAGGCTACAGTCCTCACTGCAGCCGGCCCTGGTTTGAATCCCGAATTCGGTGGCCCTTTGCTGCGTGTCATTTCCCCTCTCTCTGCCTCCCCATTTCCTGTCTCTCTCAACTATCCTATCAATTAAAGGCTTTATTATCAAAAATATGGAACAAAGTGCTTCCCATACCAGACGAAACTGTTGTTTTCTCATCATTTACTGGACAGTTGGCAACTCAAGCAAAGGCTTTGGTAGAGAGGTCAGAACTAAATACATTACAAGTTTGAAGTTCAGTGGTGGTGTCATTTATTTTCTGCAATAATATAACAGAGTGTAAAAAACCCTCTGCCTTGTTGCTAAGGGAACCATGGTGACGCCAACTCCCAGGTTAGCCGACAAAAATACACCATCCCTGCAGCGCTGCGCTGCAAGCAGAGCTCTTCGCACTCACAACTCACAGTGATATTCAAACAACAGGTAGAGTAGCATTGAATATGACCTGGTTACATTTACATTACAGTGAGATTGTGACTGAGAGGGTTGTGAACTCACCACTGGAGCAGTCCAGTCCTCCCCAGCCGGGCTCGCACTGGCAGGTGTCCGGAGAGACGCAGCGTCCGTGGACACACTCCTCAGTGCACAGAGCTGAAAGAGAAACATGAGGACGTCAAGATTAACAACAAACACATCAAATGAAACACAAGAGAAGAGGAAAGTGGAGCATTAAAAATGAAGCAGATTCTTTAAACTTGTTTGTATAGTGTCTGAAGGCACATTTCGTCACACACATGTACAGCCAGTGTGTAGTGCCTCCACAGAGAGAGCTGCTCAGGCTGCTTTATGTGATGGAATGAGATAATAACTTGAAAAAGTCAGTATATATTATTGAAAGTCATTTTGATTTGCCATCGGATTTAATGTTTTAGGCGCTTGTCTTTGAAGTCAGCGGGAGTGACATTTTCAGATTCACTTTTAGGTCTTAATGTGATTTACAGAGAGAGGTCTGTGTCAGTGTGCCTGCGCCTTTAATCTATGAATTTATTGTTCTCTCTCTTTTATCAGATCCCCCTTTATTTCTTCTCTTTACTTTTTTTCCTCCTTGCTTACACCTTCCTGTGGCAACCTCCAGCCTCCAGGTCAATCGTTGCACTAGTTAATGACTGAGTGAGCGAAACGTGGCAGCCTCGTTCATTATCCTGTGATAGACTCATTTGTTTTGAAGCTTCAGATACTGTTTGACAACTCTCCACTGTAAGGCCGTGTCATGATGAAATATTACACCTGCTGTAAAACGCTTAAGGTGAAGATGAAGATGAAGAGCGGCCTTATCTGTACGAAGCCAATAATGTGTCTTTCACCCTATCAGGAGGCTGCTCCTTATGTCTCCCTGTATCTGAATCAAGGTGATTCCTTAAGGCTGGTGAATATATACATATTTACAGCAGGTCAGAGAATTGGCCCAAAGACATCACACAAATTCTCTGAAGGGGCGGGGCTAAAATGACAATGCTCTGGGTTAAGGCCTTCATCTACTAGGTCCATTATTTTTCAGTGACTTTTCATCTGAAAAGCTCTTTGGAGTCAGTCTGCATTTTTCATTCTTGCATTTCTACTAAAAATTCTGTTTTCTGAAAATGTTGAAACTTCAAATGATGCAACTGTTTAACAGAATACACACTGTAAAAAATGCAGATTTAATGATTCTTCCTCTGCATTTTCTTTACTTTTTTTCAGCCTTGGAGAATGTCTCCTCTCTGGCATCAAACAACAAGACAACATCAGCACCAACAAAAAGTTGGGCTGAACCCAACTGGACAGCTGATAAGTTCATAAGGTCATAACCTGCTACTACTCTAATCTATTACTACTTCTACATGTCACCGCCATCACCTCAGCTTTGCCTCCTGGTATATAGCTGCCTGATATTGTCATATGCAGCAAAAATACATAGTGATAAAACCCATTTATAGCAAAGGATTTAAGCATTTTAGATGGTTGAGCAGTATGTATTTTAATTTACCCTATGTCTGATTGGTCTCAAGTTCACTTTCCACTGGGACAATGAGCCCAAACATCCAGCCAGAGCCGTGGAGAATTGTCAATAGAGACAAGAAGACAGCCATGGGCTGCAAGAGGAATACCTTCCATAACATTTCTCCTCATTTCTGATGGAAACATCATGGGGTCAAGGAAAGATGAGGAGGAGAGTTTTTTTTTTTATAACACTTGGATGAAACAGCCTTTTACAAAACACTAACAGGATCAACATGAAATAAGAAAACATGAAAGGAAAAAAACAAAAACAAATAGAGAAAGTTGAGCCACTGAATATAATAGTTCAACAGAAATAACCTGCAATCCTGAAAGGCTTTCTCTGTCCAGTCACTTCCACGTGCGTGAGTGTTACAACTCACTTCCAGTCTGACTCCTCCACCCTTGATCACTCACCTATTTCTCTATAGACTCTACTCCACACCCTAAACTTAATCTTATACAGTTTAAGAATAGGAAAGGCTTAGGTTTAATTAATTTAAATATCAGGAGTATTACTCAGCAGGATAAATTGGATCAGCTGAAAATCTTGGTGACACAAACAGATCCTGATATTGTGGTTTTATCTGAAACCTAGTTAAAATGCACTATGAATGACCCTGAGGTAGCCCTGAATGACTTTAACCTTTTTAGAATGGATGGAAACACAAGAGGGGGAGGTGTGTCCATATATACGAGAACTTGTTTTAAATGCACTGTTCTTACCACAAATTGAAATAGTTCCCAGGTGTCTTAAAGACATGTCTGTGACATACTTCAGTCAAAACAACCCAAGGATCAAACATTACAGCTCTTTTCATCCGCTCAGAACAGCCCTGTTCACAACGGCTGGTTTCAGTGCCTGTCCCTTTAAATGCAAATGAACCACTGCTAGCCCCTCCACATCCCTTCTACCAGCACAGGTACTCACAGGTAGGGGTGGTATTATGCAAATTCAAAAACTAATGACATCATTGTCTGACAACTGAGGGAACATCTTGAAAAACCACATGGATTTCGATTTAGGGAGCCTGTAAATTACAGATTATTTTGTCAATTCTCACATTTTGGGGGCCGGAAGGCAAGACAAACACCCAAATATATGTTAGAGAGCCTTCAAAAAGTGATATTTCCATAATATGTCCCCTTTAATGCTGTCACAGTAGAGAAATGTTTTGAGTTTTTAGCTCTAAAAGTATGTACTGCAAAAAATACTGCTGTTACTGTGGTTGGTCTATACAGACCTTGATCTGCTTCCTCCTCAGCTATTGATAACACAGCTTTTTTGTTAGCTCCATATACAAACTCAGAGTTGATTACACTAGGTGATTTTAACTTAAACTGGTTGAACTCTGCCTCTGATAATTTAAAAGATGTATGTGCAAATATCTGATCCCACCAGACCAAATACAAAAGATCCCTCTAAATTATCTCTGAAACTGAAAAGAAAAAACCTTGAACACAGGAGAATTTGAACCTGGTGTGAGTGATCATTGTCAAAAGCTTGCATTAGAGATACCAAAATGAAAAAAGCATGTCTGTATGTCTATGGTATCTAGACAAAATCTGAAACATTTCAATGAGCAAGGCTTCTTAATCGATCTGTTGAATAGTGATAGTCATGATACTGTTAAAACCTCAGACGTGGATCTAGTCCTTGGCCATTTTTGTAAATCTTTTAGCTCAATAGTTGATAAACATGCACCTTTTAAAAAACTGTCCGAATCCTTTACTTATAAAGAGAAATAAAGCCTTGACACTTGCTAGGTGTACTGGGGACCCAAGTCAATGGCTTGAGTTTAGGCAGCTTATAAATAAATACACAACTGCAATAAGAAAGGCCAAGTTGGGTCATTACTTGAAACCCAGCAAAATTCTGGAAGGCAGTAAATTCTATTAACCACAGGGCCACTCCTGCATTTCCTACTATCACTACAGTTGATGGAAGTTCACTCTCAGATCATGTAGAAATATGTGCTGCTTTCAATCAATACTTGCATCAACACAGTAGGAAACTTATTTTGTGAGACTTATACAGGACCCCCTCTGCCCGCTGCTGACTCAGACACCAAGATACTGCCATGCCAAAACCCTGTTTCACTTCGCAGCTGTTCTCTCCTGGTGAAGTGGCCAAAGCATTACAGGATGTAGGCACCAAGATATCAGTTGGTGAGGACAAACTTGACCAGTACTTTTTAAAACTAGGTGCCTCGTTTGTAGTGAGTTACATAACGTACGTTTTTAACCCTTCTATTTTATCTGGTACAGTTCCTAAAGTTTGGAAGATTGCTTTGGTAACTCCTTTACATAAAGGTGGTAGAACAGCCGACCTTAATAACTATAGGTCCATATCCAAATGATCCTGTCTTGCAAAAATCCTGGAATCACTGGTAAATAATCAACTTAAAACATTTATCTAAGCATACTCTGTTCTAAGCATTCACCAGTCTGGTTTTAGAGAAAAGCACAGCACTATTACTACATTTTAGCTTCAGATAGAAAGAAACAGCAGCTCTACTTATTGATCTTTTAAAGTGTGTGACTATTGGGAATGTTAAGTCTGATTTTATACATATTACAAAGGGTGTACCTCAAGGATCAATCCTTGGACCTGTTTTATTCACATTAATGACATTGTAACTATTCTTACTTGCTGTAACATTAATTCACAAGTTGTACTCAATAATCACAAAACTAGTTCTCAATGCAGGTAAAACCAAATTCATGCTGATTCACCAGATCAAAAAATGTTGACAGCAATAAACAAATCATCTTCACTGACAGTGGTACAACAACTGAAAGAGTCTCAGAATATAAATATCTTGGAATCTGGATTTATGATATGATAACTATTTTTCCCTCACTGATTCATGATCTCATTTGTGTCTTTTTCCGCTCCAGAGAAAAGAGCTAAAACACCCAAACAAACTAATTGAATTCTTCAGTTGGCAAAAGATAACAATAAGAGGACATTCTCCATTCATCCTTTTCCTTATGTCACTCATTAGGCCCGCGGGCATGACATCACCATCTCTTTTTGAGACAGAGTAGCGATGACGATAGTCCCATCGTTGTGTGGGCATGATATGCACATCAGTGCTTGTATAGTCGGTTCAGGGCCAGGGGTCCAGTGTCACAGCACCATGGTGCTGTTTTTGTGTGTGTGTGTGTGTATACAGGTGCTGTGCTGCACAATCGATAGACAGGGACTCAGACACTCAGTTTAGAAAAAAGGTAAGGAGAGAGATGGACAGATAGAGAAAGAGAGAGAGAGAGAGATGGGTGCAAGCTGGTGCTCGAGCACCCACTGTGATGTCTGTATCAAAATAGGCTACATTATTAGAAAGCAAAGAAATTCTATGTAAAATCAGATGTTCAGCAGCAGTGAGCACCCCTATATATTCAGAATGGTACAAACCTTTTTCATAACCACATTTTGCAACGATTTGACGATTTGAGGGTGATAGTCGAATCAGACCTCTCTGAATCGAATCGTTGAATAGTCGACTATTTGGGAACACCCCTAACTACAACAAAAAGTT
>OMNW01028931.1:0-29043 GCA_900303245.1 Selene dorsalis | reverse complement strand
GGGACCAGAACAGGGAACTGATATGTTCCAACGCTTCCGACGACATCTGCTGTATTAGACTTTACATGGCTTTGAACTCTGGCTAATTTCCTTTCAAAGACCTGAAAAGTGACATAAGTCAAAAAGTCTAGCTACATACTAATCCAAAATGGCGCCCATGAAAAAGTCCTCACTTCACCAGTCGTGTGTTTTAATGCCGATTGTTTCACTTTGTTTCTTAAAGAATCTGAGGTGGGACATTGAATCAGGGTCATCTAGTGGGGAAAGTTACAAGTACTTCTCTCTAAGTGTAGCAGAAAGGGTGGTCCACTCCATCTCCACACTTACCTGGAGCTCACTATGATGCCCATACAGGAGTGTGTGTGTGTGTGTGTGTGTGTGTGTAGGCACGACAGACAGCCATAAATGCATACCTCTTGCATGTCATTATGAGAAATGGATACCATCACATCAAAAGAAAAAATCCCAGATACATTTTAGTTTGGTATTACATATTCAAAACAATAATCTGTAAGATTCTTTTACATCTTTAAAGCATGGACTTTCTCCAGATACTGGTGAAATAAACAGCCACAATATTTGTTCCTAAAGTTTGATGATTAATTGCACCATAGAGGCACAGACCAACTATCTACTTGGTTTAATGAGAAGGGCTGTGTATTTAAAAGGAAAGACACTTTTTCACAACCTGATGTTAAGATGTGCCTAATTGTGCTCCTTGCCGAAGTCAGCAAAGAAGCAAAGAAGTAAAATGCTTTAATTTTAGGAAGACGGATAGCAAATACCAGAAAAACAAGACCTAGGTGTAAAAAAAAAATCCTTTTATAGTAAAAGGACTTGAGGACTTAGTTCCAATAGCCTTTGAAGCTCAGTGTCCAGTTATAGTATTGGAAAACTTTAATCAAAAGCTACTTTGCAAACAGTATTGGGCAATTACCCACAATACCAGAGTCTTTTTCAAAGTGGTCAATTACGCCATGGATGCAGCCCTGGGTATTTATATCGATTCTTCCAAGAGAAATATCACAAAACAAAGAAGTTCACACTTCATCCATTGATGTATGATGTTTTTAATGCAGTGACTGCCTCTTTGAAAATGATGTCTGAAAGGGTTAATGCCAGTCTCTACACCAGCACTGAAAAACTCACCCTCATCTAAATAAAACCTCCACCTACACTCTTAAAACTCACTGCCCTGGTGTATTCATTAAATCCTCACTGTGTAGTTGCTGTACCACCCTTCACATCTTAGTTTATTTTACCTGACTCGCATTCCAATAACAACCATGCAACTGAGTCCACAGGGTTCTCATTCCATTGCTAATGTGGGTTACAGTACGCTTTGTATAGCCAAACATCAAGAATGTCCTCAGACCTTCTTTGTAAGCAATGATTCATATGCAAGGGGGGTGGGGGGTGGCAGATGTCATGTCAGATATTGCCCTCCATTTCTACTAAATATAAAAGGAGGCTCCCACATGCTTGGTATTGTCCCCCCTATTAAATATGAAAGGAGGCTGAAAATCACAGGACATGTCTGTTCTGATGATACAAGTCAGTGGTGAAATGTGAAATGTGTGTTTCTCTTCTGTAATACACATTCTACATCTCAGAGGCAACGTCTTTCCACATACAGGCTTCCTTCTCCTTTCAAACGGGGCAGAGCTCAGTGAGAAACAGTGGGAGAGATACAGCAGGTCCGTGGAGCTGTGGGCCACAGACGTGCACAAAAAAGCAAGCCCGTTGCACCAAATGCATGCTGCTACGGCGTCTCTTTGGGTTGTGAGTGTGCGTAAGTGGCTAAAATCACCCAGATGGCCCGTCTTGGCCTTAGATAGGCAGGAAAAACCCTGCATGCGATTCAGCCAATAAAGACAGATTTGGGGGGAAGAACAGTCACAAATCCAGAGCCAATCCAACCCACAGCCTCTGTTGGACTGATCAAACATGCCTCCTCTATACAGCGGCTAGCCTCATTCAAAGCCGACGTGGCTGTAGAGTAAAACTCTAGGTTAAATGAAGAAGCAGCACCATCCATCCTTGACATCCAACTAGTCGAGGGTGTCACTGTTGACAGCTTCCATACAACATGACAGACTGATGAGCCAGTGGCGCAGAGGTGAAAAACTGAGCAGAGCGGGTGCTGTGTTGCTGTATAACCTCTGGGATGTTATGTGTTATGTCTTCTTTTTTTTCTGTTCTCATTTTGGCAAGATGTCTGAAATGGGAGGCCGTTTAGTCTTTAATGGTGACAAAGCAGCTTTAGAAGATACTGGAAAAACATGGAATGTTTGGCAAATCTACTTTTCTCTGGACAAAGCACCTGATGTTTAGGAGATAGTGTCACCACCAGTTGGAATAGAAGTTTTCTAATGCACATATCCACACCCAGAATGCTGATGATTTAGGCAACTGCCAAGTTTTGTCTATGGAGTTGTTACTGGCTTTTAAAAGTTATTTGAATATCATTTGGCAAATTATTTCATTTAACCACAACCCTCAAACATTCATAGTTTACAATCACAAAACAGAAAATGAAACAAGAAAATTAGGGCTGCCCCCGAACAATAAAGTTCTTCGTGGTTGATCAATAGCCAACATTTAGGGCCATTAGTCGACTAATCATCGCAGATAATCATATATATATATACACACACAAAACAGTTTACTACATTACAGAGAAATACAAAGAAGAAATGATGAGCCTTTAAAAGAGGCTTTTATTTTTAACAAGCTCACGCACAAAGCCAGCCACCTGTTAATGACACCTAAACAACCAGCAAGGACAGGAGACTGAAACTGATTTTCAAGTATACGTCTAACAACCGCGATATCGCAGGGACCTGCCGTGTGGGAAAAAAAAAAAAAAACTGACAGCGAGTGTGTGTCACAAATTCCTGTATCTGGCCCTTCAAATTCAAAGCCCTCTAGCCTTTCATACACAGTACAGTCATATAGATTTTGACTTGATTTAGACATCGGTTCCAAATGGTTTTTTTTGGTTGGTTTTTTTTCTGCGACCAATCGAACAATGAAATTTGGGTCAACTAATGACTCCTTGGTCGACTAACACTTGGTCAACTATTTGGGGGCAGCCCTAAAAAAAAAGTTTGATTTTACGTTTTGTTTTGTCTGTTTCAGCTTGAAGAATGACTGGAATCAATAAGTTTTAACTTTCTAACAAGCAATGGGTGATTCATTGAGTAATCGCTGCAGCTCTGGGGACAGTTTCATTAAGTAAATTCAAGAACCTGAAGTTTGAGGGAAAATATACCCAGGCCATGATTAACAGGATGTAAAAACCAAATGTCATCTCTACGATAATTTACTCGATACTTTCCATCACAAACCTCCACCTCTCTGTTCATTTCCATAGAAGACTTGACCTTTATGGAAACAGGTTGAAAACTAAACTTCAATTTCAAAATATACATATTAATAACAATCTTGAGGTCAAAAACGGATCATCAGCAGTAAAAGTAAAACTCAATCTCGTGGGTGCAGGATCTTAACTAAAGGAGGTCCAAGGTTAGAGAACGTTGTCTTTTCTTCAATTTGAATATCAAATATTAAACTGGGCTGGTTTCGCCAACAAGCACACTTCTAAAGATCTCATAGGGTGCATGGTATGTTAAAGCTGAGAGAGCTGCAACAACAAACACACAGTCAGCATGGTTTAATGCAGCAACAAGCCTAATTGGCAGCATATGCTAGCAGATTAAGTAGTAACTAATGTATCTCCTGCACATCTCGCCCTTGTACTCCAGCATGTAATTTACTTTACTGTTTCATAAATTATTCTTAAAACTACTAACAGTAATGCAGAGGCCTGTGACAGTACAGAATGATTCAAGAGTAACTGACTGCAAAGTAGATTTCTCACATATAATTAGCATGTTGTTGGGTCGTCCAAGCTTAATTTGTGAACATGAACAGGAAATTGCTTTCAAAGCTTCCAAACCAAGGGAGCCAAAGCTGTCTAAATAATATTAGCAAGACACAAACACTAAAGCTGAGGATTCAATAACACACCAGTGAAGAAACAGTGACAGTACACAAATTGATCTGTAATGGATATGCGTTTGTTTGAACATTTATTCTATTGGCATTAGATTATCATTCATGGAATAACCTTGTAATCATGTTTTTCTCCAGTCTATACAGATACTGTCTCTTTATATTTTAAGATGCGAGATACAGCTGTGAGAGAGGTCTGTTGCTATTTGACATACATTTTTTATTGTCTCTGGAGGATGACGAGATGGACTATTATTTCACTGGATATTTGTTTATTTGGTATCTGAGAATGGTGGAAGAGATCACAAAATCTCAGAGTGTTCCAGCAACTGTGAAGGCTGTAGCATATCATTTTAATTTTCAAGCCTCTGTGTTGATTGTACTTCCCCACTCATAGTCATGTACTTTATATTTTTCCTTAATTCTTCCACATGTATGTTATAGACTTTAATTTTATAGAGAAATGTCTTTATTTCTCTCCTGTATAGACCTGAGATGGAGATATTAGCCATTTCCATTTATATTTTGACACCCTCTGATTGTGTTACGCAGCTCCCCAAAGCTCGGGCAATTAATACACAATTGTATCTCTGAATCTATCAGATTTGAAATTCCTATTGAGTATTTTATGTAGCACCATATCAAAGAGACTTTTGAGCCTATTTTATTTTTTATTTTTTTGTAAGGAAACAACATTTCACTCAAATTAAACTGATAAGATAAAGCAACTAATATCAATAATTAACTGAAATCAGATGATTTGTCTACTTTTCCATGAAGGTTTAATCATGAATTCAAAGCATTCAAAGGGCTGCTAGTATCAGTGGTACCCGGAGTTTCCAATTATAGATAAAAGACAGATTAAATGATTTACAATGATGAAAACATTTTGCTGTAGTGTTACAAAATGATGTCAATTACAATTCTTGCTACAGCTCAACCAATTATGTCTATTCGCAGCATTCAGTACAAAATATTTCCAGAGCTATCTGTTGTGAGAAAGGTGTGCTCTTGGGATGTTTGGCATGGGGTGGAGGGGTCGAGTCCTGCTCTGTGCTGAGAGAAAGTCCCCCCCTGTTAATAAATGGAAGGGTCTTGGGTCCCTTTCCCTAATGGTGTGGCGTCACTTCTGGGAGCACAAAGCAGTACCCTGAATACCAATGGGATGCTGCTAGGTCCTTGAAGCAACACAACCACCAGCAGACAAACACTGCCAATTAGCAGAGGGCCCCTACTCATCAGCCATGTGTTCACATCTGATTAACAGAACACATTCACCGCATCAGGTCCAGGCAAACACAAAACCTTTCCCTTGGGCACTTGGTTTTCTCTTCATATCCTTATTTATGTCAATTAAAAAGGCTTTATTATGATGCTAACTGTGAGACCACTCTGAGGAGTGTTGTGGAAAGGGTGGGGTGGGGAGAAAAGGAGCAAACTGGTTACTGTATTGCACCTTTGTTTCCTCCCATAAGAGGTCTCTACCAAAAGGCCTGAACAAAAATCATGCGCTTGGTTTGACCATCTTGAACACATTCTGAAGAGGGCAGGGACTGAGGGACGACCTGTTTTTTAAATGGCTGCATACTTCTTTCTTTTTTTCTTCTTTTTGAGTGGCTTGTGTAAAGTGTGTGGATGAATAAAAGTCTCTTGTGCTGCCCAAAGGTGTGGCATTGTACTGCTGATGGCACAGCTGCCTCTCAAAACATAGGAAACATCACCTGGCAAGCAGGTCAACACAGGATTCTCTTGTCTGTCAGAAAATATTTCACGTCATTTAAAATCAGTGCTATTTTCGTTTACAGGAACCTCTTTGTTTGAGAGCAACATTCAGTTTATGCTCCTGTTGGTTGATGCCTGTGATTTGAGCCTTAGTTAATGAACATCAGTCACTGTCTAATGTTGTAACATTTTAGCAATCAGCCTTTTATTTTTGGCAAACACATTTATTTATTTTTATTTTTAACAAATAAAAGGCTGTTAACAGAACAAAAATGTCCTGCCAGTTCCTTTTACTGCTGGTGCATTTCTAAAGGCTTCTTCTGTCTCCACTGTCTCTTAGCCGGATATAACAATGATAGTATGTACAGTTAATGCAGCAATGAAACAAATCGCAATGTACAACATGTGTTGCTGTATTATGAGACATATAAATACATTTTGGGGTTCATCAAGAAACTGTGCTGGGAAGAAAATAGTCTACATGATGAGTAGGAAACACTGTGGCACTATGATACTTGTAACGGACTGCATTGTGCACCCACCTATGCAAGCACTTACAACTATCTTGATGGTCCCTCAAAACAACAGTGAAATGCTGAGCCACTGAACCACAGATAGAACCATCGATCTCAATATGCAAATTGGTGAGGCAGGGTTGGGACACGTGTCATGGCTTGTCCTAGGTCAAGGAAAGCAATGTCATGCCTGGGTATGATTGGCAAGAAGAGGCAGAGCTAGGTGACCTACCACTTTGCTGGATGGGTTCTGTTCTGGACTATGTAGTTATAGTGTATGGATATCATTTCCACCTGGCTGAGATCCAATCACAATGTGACCATATGTGGTCTAGCCAATCCAATCGCTTTCCACTGACAATGGATTCTGCTGGCATTTACGCCTGCATTAACATGATCTGTCTTATCCAGAGACTATATATAGATACAGACTGCATGTTAACACCAGGTGTCAACCTTTAAAAAAGTGCAGCAAAAGTCATAGGGAGGTCAGATACATGTCAGTCAACCTCAGTCTCTATACATGCACACAGTTTCTCAGATGAGGTCTGATCAGGTACAGAGAAACATAGTATGCGTTTTTGAATAAAAGGCATTTGATTTGTACGATGTTTTCCACTGCACCATTAAGCTCAATAGTAGTGTAGAGCCTCCGTAAAACCTAATTGGAAATTGCCCTGAAAATCACATGACTGTGGCCTATCAAGGTAAAAATACAATTTAGTTTAAAAGTTAATGAATACTCTTACTTCCAAACTACTTTTGCATTCTGCACCCAAGGTCTTAACTGGAAGAGGCTAAAAGGGTTCTACATGTAGTGCAGCCTCCTGTTCCCTAAGTTAATCACTAAATGATTCTAAAATCAAAAGAGCTGACCACTCATGGTAGGTTTTGAATTATTTTTGAAAAATGGTGAGCACGACTTAATATGTAGCTGTCAGTCCTGTTTAGCTAAGACCTTGATCCTTGCGGAGCAGTCTTTTTAGTATCTGTAATGCATTTGCACATTGCCTTTACTCTACCTGCTTGTTGATTTTATTTGTGTTGTAGCAAGTATAATTTGGTGTTGATTATTTTTGCCCACAACATCTATGTTTGTCAGGAGTGTGTGTTTTTGTTATAATGCCACTTCATATCTTCTTAGCCATAGTAAATCAATTCTTAAGCCATTTAGCCCTGGTCATAATTGTCCATTTGTGTGAAAGAGAGAGATGATGTTGTAGGAGGGGTGGGGGAGGGCACTCAATGACGGCCTTGTAGTTCATAAAGAGCAATTAGCCCAATTTGACTTAGCTAATTAAAGGAGAAGAGTGATGACAAGGGAGGAAAAACACTGGATTATTGTGTATAGTGGTGTGAAGAGAAGAGGCATGCTGAACACCAGACAACACAACGAAACTATTTAATTATCCTGATGAAAGATCGAGTGAAATGCATGTTGGGATGGGATGTATTTGTTGTTTAAGCATCGCTAATAACTTAACATGGCATGACGGTTTGACTGAACATGTGAACAGAATGAAGAAGACGGCGTTGCAGCATGCTTCGTTTCAGAAAATAGTGTTTATTTTCCAATGGGCTTGGAATTGTTTGTGTGGGAGTTTAGGGAAGCAAAAATACTATTGTTTTTGGAAGGTTAACAACCAGAAAACAGATTGCTGACAATTTCCTAAGTAATTTACTCGGTCAGTGAAAGGTGGCACTAGATTTTCTTCCAAGACTACAACTAGCTTTTTTGTTTGTTTGATTTTTCACTTAGAGTTAATATGCTGAATGTTTTCTCTTTTATCAGTCTGTTTATGGTTTTATCAAAAAATCCAATTTCAAAATAAAAAGTGTGATAAATACCAATTACATTTTTTCAGAAGTTAAGTCTTTAACATTGCTTGTTTTGTTTGAGAAACCAAATCCAAATGGTATCATGCTAGACTAAGAAGACCATCCACAAAACACAATTTAGAATTTAAAGCAGTATGAAGGAAGCTGCTGAGGAAACATGCTCTCACACTAGACAAGCACATTATATTTGCGATATACAGTGTTAACTACTTCAGATCCAATATGCTGTAGTTAATTAATGATCTGATTGCTCTGTGGCTACATGAGGTGTGATCACCTTGTTTACAGGTGCCGAGACCCTCTGATGTGCACACAGGCAGCACAATGGCAGCTAACGTTCTGTCACATATCTTACTTTTTAATGATCCCTGTGCCTGCAGCACGATGATGCAAATCTATCATCACACCGTGAGCTCTGTGGCTCACTTGACCCTGCTGTTTTGTATTAAAGGTGTTCCTACTGCATTGCACTAATCTGATGAAATGTGTTTAAGATTGTTTGTACACTTTTCAAAGACTGTGGCTTTATTGCAGGCTAAGCCAACAGACGGCATGGCATAAGAGTGGTGACAGGAATATTAAGTGAGGCAGCCTGAGCAATATAGAATATAAATTAGGTTATTTTACACTGCAGAGCTCTGCAAACCGATGCACAGACTTCTCTCTTTGTAATAAATCATTCCCATTCAGACAGCCTCTACTCTTAGGGCATTGTTTAATACTATCTGCAATAGACGGGAGAAATAAATTGGTTTACATTGCAAAAAAAAGGTGCTGCGGTTGGAATGCATGATATGATGATGAAAGATAGAATATACTTGACTTATTGATGATAATGAACTTGCAGATAGGAGAATGTTGCATGGAGGGTGTCATGTGGGAGTAATATTAAAAAGGAGAACTGGAAAGAAATCCCAAGTAAGCAGTAAATGTAGCAAAGTAAGATTTTCTGAAATAGCATTTTAGTCTCTACCCACCCCTTTTCGACAGAACAACATAAAAATGCAATTTATGTCTATACCCAGCCCACAACACTGTTTGTGTCGCGGTGAGATAAATATTTTGTCAGAGATGCCAAGGGCTAAAGATGAAGTGACAATTACTCCCCTCAAGAAACACTTCTTGCTTCTTTTCTGTTGTGGGTATTGTGGCAGAAAAAGCCTTCAGTGGATCACTTTTTCTCTGATTTTCACATACAAAAGGACTGCTGCTGGCTTTTACGCAAAGTGTTCTAGTTATTTTACTCAGACTGAGAGCTGTGATTGAGAGGAGCAAACCTTTTGCTGAGTCTTGTCTGCAGTGAGATCTAAGATCAACAATGAAGGGAGTGCAACAAGGGAGAGGAAACTGTGTTTTTGGTCTGCTGCTCGTGTTCGTCAGAACATTCTGAATTATACCTCCATGTCAAACGTGTTGCAGAAATCCAAAAATGAAAGCAACATGCCAAAGCTATTCCCAGCAGAAGTTGTTATGTAAGTGAGACAGCTACTAAGCGCAAAGATGTGAACACTTCAAAGATGAGTTTAAGAGCTATTTGCTTTTATTGCATTACCCATCTGTGACAGTAGTTTGATGAATAGAGCTGTGTGGAATCACATCTGACTTTCTCTGCCGACACGTTGTATGCAAATCATACGATATGACATTTAAAACTCCCTATTAAATCAATGTGGCAAATTAGATTTTATCTACACCACAGGTTATTAACAGACTTTTTCTCCAGCCTTAAACTTAGAACACATCATTTCTTCTGTTGGACATGATGTGTGGATGCTTTTTTGCAGCTGCATTTGAAATGACAGAGAAGGTATGTGAGGCGGTCGGTGGAGAGTGTGATACCTGTAATTCTTTTACAAGATGAGATTCACACCATTCTATAGCAGGAAATGAAAGTTGGTTTTGAGTGGGCCTTTCTTCTTTGAACTGGAACCAAGAATCATTAGGATTTACACAACTCAACCATAAGGGTTTGGTGGCTCATTATTCTCCTGTTGTTGCCTCTTCCCATATCTCCCCATGCACAGCCTTGCCCTCCAACACCTCGGTGTTCAGAGATAGGAGGGCGCCGCGGTCCACTCCGATCAGGTACACAATCAGGATACTTGGTTAAAGATTGGACTACATGCAGCACTGTACCTGCTCAGGGGATGAAATATGATTTTGCAGGCTGAGGTGATTCTCGCTTGTTTTATTACATCATTATCTCTCTGGTGATGCTTTAACATGTCATATATAGTGAATACAATAAAAAAAGGATAACATAGTCCCTTGAGACCATCCCATGCTATTGATGAAGAGGCTTAGCGAGTTGAACATACCTTGTATTGGGCAAGCTGATGATTAATTATCATATTAAATGTGTCATGAAAAGAGGTTGTAGTAGCAGTGATGGAAGACTGAGAAGGTTTTATATCCAATGATCTAAGAAAACTAAATAATGAAAAAAATTGTATATTTTGTCAATGGACACACATATTCACATCACATCGCTTAGACTAGAATTAAAAGCAACCAAAGAGGAACAAGAGATATGTTGAATTTTCTCATGGCAACACAAAACCACACAGTTAAACTGTTCCTCAGTCAATGTGAGGGTCTAAGGGCAGAGGATGTTGTCATGATGCTGTGTAAAGCCCTTTGAGACAAACTGTTTGTAAAAACGGGCTATCCAAATAAAACTGCCTTGCCTTGCCTTGCCTTAGCAGAAATGCTACACAGCTAGTGGCAGTTATCATTATAATGAAGGACTAAGCTGATTTAATATTCGTTACATGTTTAGTTGTTTTGATCTGGTTCCACACATACACAAATTGTCCCACATATTCAACAAATGTTGTGGTTTTGCGGACTAATTCTCAATTGATCACGAGAAGCTGCAAGCATGTGTTCTGCAAATGCGCACAAATTGCCCGAATGCTTGCACAGGTTGCAGACGAGCTGGAACTGGAAGAGCACGCAGGGTTTTCCAAGGCAAAGGCTGCTGCCTTGGTTAAAGCATGTGTGTGCGCATGGGGGCCGTTCAGATGTAACGTCTTAAGTGTGCACAAACACATCACTTTCAATGTAGACGTGCGTCATGCTTGCTCACAAACCAAAGTGAGGCCATAGCGGCGCACATGCGGTTTGTTTGTTTTTTCGTGCACGTCCATGGTGCACAGCTCCACGGACCTGCTTCTACTGCCGGTGTTGTGTCAGATCCCGGTTCTCCCTCGGGTTGTGTCTACTTTCCTTTTCTTTCCCACAGAGCTCTGCCCCGTTTGAAAGGCAAAGGAAGCCCATATGTGGAAAGACATCACCTCCGAGATGTAGAATGTGTCTTACAGAAGAAAAAACACACATTCAGGACCGCTCACGTGTATCATTAGAACAGACATGAGTCATTGACAGGCTGTCGGCAAGCACTATGAACTAGTAGATCTCGACAGACTAGAAACCTTTAGTAGATCTTGATCTAAAAGAAGTTGGGCACCCCTAATGTAATGTAAAGACCAGTAAAGACTTGCATCACCACATTTTAAACAATAGCACAGAGGTAAGGGCTGAACGATATTAAAAAAAACGGACTTCTTGATGGGACTTCTTAAGTCAAGTAATGGCACATTTTATTGTCAGTAACGGTAACGGGATTATAAAGGGAGAAACTGTAACTTTTTTGATGACTTGTTATTGGAAAAGTTATTCCCATCACTGCTTGTTTATCGCTCATCTTCGGTTTGGTGTGTGAGGGACAGCATGTGCATAGGGCGGAGGGGCTGACTGTGAGCTGACTGTTCAGAGAGTGAAAGAGAGAGAGCAGAGCAGAGACAGGAGCCGGCTCAGAGATGCTTTCTGAAGCAAAACAAAAGTTGACATGATCTAAAAAATGAGAAAGCATCACACATCATGCAATGTGACTATCGCACCTTGCAATGACAATGCTCAAACGATACACTGTGCAGCCCTGATAGAGATGGCTAATGTTAGCTTCACACCCTTCACACTCTAATGTGGAGTGAATACAGCACTCGCGGGTAACGATGACTCAGCAGATGTTGAGAAAACGTCAAAGTAATGCACAGTGGGAATCAGTGTCTACTTTAGCAAGCTAAGCTATGTCCAAAAATATTCCTGAAGTTTTCATTTTTTTCATTTTCATTTCAATGTGATAAGAGGGTAAAATGTGGACTAAAGAGCAAATAAAATGCAAACTACACATGGCTATGAGTTGCAACGTGACAGTTGAAAGCACATCTCAGAGTCAACCAACAGCGTGTCTTAATTCAGGGTTGTTTTGAGGATGTGATCTATGAAGTTGTGGCCTTCTTGATTATTACTCTGTTTTTACATAACTTGAGGTTTTAAGGTCCTTGGTTTTTAAACAGTTTTACCATTACCATTAGATCAACTGAGCTGAAACCCAACACTTGTAAGCCAGTGTAATCCTTTGATTCTGTGTCTGCACTGTTTGCTGGCATATCAATTAATACTTAATTAATTAATTTACGCACAATGAATGTAGGTTGGGATAACTATAACTCTAACTACAAAATGATCTACCCATTTCAAGGGCTGCATCACTGTGACGCGATCTGTGTTCAAATGGAATGAATTCTGAATTAAGACACAGTCAGCAACTGCAATGGAGAAATGTGCACAGGGAGGTTAATATATCCAAATTACACTGGATTCAAATCTCAATCTTATTTTGATGAAATGTGCAAGCACTCATTTCAGGAAAGAATGGCATCTGATTCTATATGATTTCTGTTTCCATAGGATAGAGTCTTATCTTGGAAGCTCGTGTGAGGTGCTCAGATAAACGTCAATACAAAAGCACAGCTGTGCTGTTCCAAGGAACAAAACAATACAGGGTTGTGAAATCTAATTCCCTAGAATATGAAACATACAACATCTTTAAAATCTTCCTTTTGAGGACCGTTTCTCTCAATTTAAAATTCCCTCATAATCAATATCAAATTGCTCCATTTCTCATGACAGGCAAAGCTTTGGTGCAATATATGGCCATATCTCTTGCTAAGGGAGTAAAACCCCTAATTTAGTCTGCAATAAAACCAAGGGGCTTAGAGAAACTGATTCTTTCCAGAACATTAATCATAAAAATTTAATGGATATCAAATATTTAATACAGTAGAATGTACAACTTGTATTACTATGGCTTTCTCCAAATCGATCATGTAGAGGAAAATCCATAATTAAAATTATGCTAGCAAGGGCAAATCATTAAGATTTCTATTCGCCTTCATGCTTCAGGAAAATGAAATATACACCCTGCCAGTGATGTATAGGCTATTAGAGGGAGAAATAAATTATTACTGTCTGTTATAAAAAATGGGTGCTTGATTATATTAGAAAAATAAAACTGTGTGATAATTCTTGTGTAACTGAATCTCAGATTCAGTCTCTCTTGCAATGAAAATAGTGAAATAATCGGAATTACAGGATACAATGTTTAGTGTCTAAATCAGGGCAAGCAGAACATTTACAACTTTGTTTGCGTTAATGTGTTCATTGTAAATGGTAAAAAGACAGCATGGAACGTTTCTGTTGTACATGCATACTATTAATCAGCTGAGATAACGCTACTCCATGGTAATGAAATGCAGAGCAGCATCCACCTGCACTTTGGATCAAGACATTTTGTATAAAAATGAAGAAGCATTCACACTATCGAAGAATAGGAGATGACTTTATCATGGTTTGGTTTTATATGTTTTAGCATGGTCATGATCAATGGAACATTCAAGTATTCGAGACGGATAACTTACGTGGGCAGCATGCTCACCTTAAAAGTCGGTGCTTTGCCTGAAAAAACACAACCAACAGGAATAGACACATACAGTAAAAGAAAAGGCCTAAAGCCCAAACAGGAAATCATTTGGAAATGTACAGCATGTCAGGTCTGTGTTTACAACTCACCCCAAGTGTTAAATGTTGGCAAAGACTCTTACATGTTGTTGATATTATGCTGCAGCTCAGCTAGTTATCCCTTCTCTGGACTTGACTACCCTAAAGATCACTTGCAATGAGTATATTTCTCGCCTTCAGGTGCATACCTAGAAATTCTGGGCCCCCTGAAAGAATATAGCTCGGGGCCCTCCTTTTTAATTAGCCCCAAATCCTACTGGAATTTTTGAGGACCCCTCCAGCACTTGGCCCCTAGAAGTGGCCAGCATCTTTTACCAAATAAATCCTGCAAACCCTGTGTGTACGAGCACAGAAATGGGCTTGTGACCAGAATTTTGACTTCCTCGTTCAAATTTTAAATCTTGGTGACAAAGAGAAAACCCATCAAACTGAAACTAAGCAGTTTGCACACATTAGATGCAGAGTGCTAGATGAGAGGTAACACACGAGCACAGTGAGTTTCTACACATCCCTCCCTCTGGCACTGTGATATGGACAGAGGCCATTCCCTTTTGGAGGAATTCCTCCATTCATCCACACATACCTCCCCCCTCTATCTTAGCAGCTCTGGTTACTCTTTGATCTGCTTATGTTCTCTTGAAAGGCTGAAACACTTCAAACAGAAAGGGCCTTGAGCTGAGCGTGACTTTCATACAAGCAGCTATTTTTTAGCTGCCGTCTCATTGATTTGATAAAAGTGATCAATACTCTTAAATAATGTATCATATCTTGTTCCTCTGTTTTGGGATCTGAGCATCAGTTGCCTCCTCGTGATTTGAGAGGAGAGGTGCTTTTCTCTCTAATGAGTGTGGACAGACCTCTCAGAACATATAGAACTGTATGCGAGGTATGAATTATGGATTAGGAGTACAAAGGGTTTGGTATAGTAAGCATCTGAACAGATGATCAAACATTTACCAACAGATATGTGTTTGACCATGAACTCAGAAGAAGCCATTAAAACTTTGGAAGCCTTTTCTACATCTAATGGCTCATGAAATACAGTTCAGTTACCATACGTTTTAACTTCTTCTCTGACACTCGTAAGTTTAACTTTTATCCAACAATGCAGACTGAAATAAAAAAAATTTAAGTGCATAGAAAAAGTTCGTAACAAGGCAGAGTAAGCAATATCCTCATCCACATTTATGTACAGGCTTTCATCTCTTTATGCAGCTATCAGATGCAGGCAGCAGATTCAGTCCGTGCTCCATCTGTAATCTCAAATCGCAGTTAGACACGGCCTGATCATCTGAGGTCAACCTGAGCGTTAGCACCAGACTACTGAAAAATACCCACCACCAAGTCCAGTCCCAAAGTCAAGTGCATAAATCAAGTAAATAAAACTAGAGAAACCCAATTCAAAGTGACCTCACTGAAAAGAGGTCATGCTGTTGTGCACTAACCAAAACTAAGTGTAAACCTCAACTACAATATCGCAGCCAGCATTGTCTTTGGACATTTTGTCAATTTAAGCCGCTGTGTTTGGATTTCACAAAAGCAAGTTGATGACCACTAAGCAATAAAGAGCATGCCAAGATAAGATGAAAGAAAAAGTACATAAAAATATAAAAAAACACTTGGTTATATTATTTACCAGTATTGCTATGCTCTGCTTTGGTGTGAATGGAAAAAATCCTTGCAATTAAGACACTATTGTTTATTGCATTTTCACACAGCCTTCTTGTGTTGGAGAACTACTGCACAATTTCCCTCCGTCATGAAAATATTATCCCTACTATATTAACACAGATGGACACAGGCAGACTGACACAGAGTAATGCTTACTGAGGTTTCATTAAAGACCCCCTGAAGCGCAAATCAGAGTTGAGGTCATAAGCTGGGGTTGTGATAAAAAGGAAATATGAGAGTGAGCTGTGTGCCAAACTGCAGAAAGGTCCGTTTCATAAGTGGTAAAGCAATAGCAGTATTTCTGAAGGTAGCAATAAAAACAAACAAAACGCTGAAATGTTGCACTGAAACACAGTTCTAATCAAAGTATTACCCTCGTATACCACAATTATTGACCTCTACTTGTGACATAGCTTGTATGTAAACTTTACGGGGAAATATCATGAGAGGCATCAATGTGCTCTTTTAATGACTTCTCCCAAATACTCTCTACTTCATTTAATTCTCTCTGGACAGATATTGCCTGGGCATTCTGTGGTCTTTTGCTTCAAGTCTTTTGAAGGCATGTCATGTTTTGAAAGTGCTTTCTGCTCAGATCAAAAGGTCCACTTCAACAATGTCTTGCTGATTTTCACAGATTCTCTTCTCTCATATCTGCATACTTTCCTTTTTTTGTTGAAATCTTACGCATTGAAAGAGGGACAATGGTGACTGATGTCGAGTCACAGCTGCATGCACTGCAAAATACCATGCCACGCTCGCCACGGTTTATTTTTTCTGCACACTAAACCGAGGTGTCTTGGAGGGCACAATGTAGACATGGTTTTATCTCTAGAGCAGTGAGAAATACATGAAAAACCTGCATGTTCACCAGTGTCTTTTTTTTTCTAAGTGTTTAAATTAATGTTATTGCAGCCGTTGTTTCATGGTACCGAGTATAAACAGGCTGAGTCATATGGAATAAATGAAGTCTTTACCACATGTGTGAACTCTAATCATCCTAATTGCAAGTCACGTTTTATGCCAAACCACCCGTTTTAGACCATAGCTCATCAGCCAGTCCCATGACAATGTTGTCCTACGTCTCACTGACTGTCAGGAGATATGCAGGATTACTCCAAAGGATCCTACAGGAAAGAGAGTCCAGCACCGTTCATGGATGCAGTCATTTATCAAGTGATTCAGTATTTGACAAACAGCCTATCTGTGGTCTCAATGACCGTGGTGACTGAACATGACAAAGTGATGATGATGGAGTGCCCTCCCATCCAACGATTGAAGAATTGTAGAAACTGTAATTATTTCAGTAAGACCTACAACAGCATGGCATCAGAACAGGATAGCAACACTTGGATTCAACCAAACTATACCTGATTTGATAATTTATTGATTTAATGTCTGGCACCATCAGTATAAGTGTAAAGAGAGCTGTGTGAGGTGCACACAACCAGCTGTCAGTCAGATGGACGAGATGACTGCACATCACAAGTATACTGTATGTGTAAAAAGCAAATTCTTGGCATCACACCCAGGAGAGAGATGAACAGATGAAGAGGAATTTTTGATTAAGCCGCACATTTCTGATCAGCTAATCCGGGCAGTGTCATGTAATTCCTATGATCACAAGCAATTTTATCCTACATCTGCATTTTTAAAGTCTTGTGTTTCATGTGTGAATTCTCATTAGAGGTGCAATGCAAAGCCAAGCTATCTTTATCTGATAACTCCAATAATGTCTGCATTTGTACTGGTGTTTGAATACAACTTTGAAGCTCGAATGCATCAAAGTGAGCAAAAATAGCCTGGAACGCCCCTTTTCCTACAATGAGTAGTTTACCAGAAGTTGCCGGAGATTTATTCAATCTGTTGATTAACATAAACAAACGAAACAATCAGAACAATAGAGACCAATTTCATGAGAAAAAGCTACTAAAATATACAAAGCCTGCACAGATTACAGTGTAAAGGGGAGTTACTGAATTATTGTCTCCTCTGGCATTGCTATTAAACAGGATGTGTAACATTTATGTTATGCATCGCAGATCATATTTACACATTCAGATTTGTATCAGGGCAACACTGATGGCTTAAAAATTGGTTATTAATTATACATTTTACGAAGGGCACAGAATAATTCTGAAATTGTGAGCTGATTAGTTCTTCAGCTACAGCACTTGAGCCAAATGAGTGCTCATTTATTGATGTGTTAGCCCCAGATAGCACTCAACCAATCAAATTAACTAACTAACTCGGAATGAAACAAGTCTTGATACCAACAGTAATCATTAGAAATGAAGTCAAATATTTTAGATGTGCTGCCAACCCTACTTTTTAAACCTCAAGGTTGCTGGCTACTTAAATGTGTTTTTTTTTTGTTTTGTTTTGTTTTTTTTCCACTGGCTAATGTACTATGGAGAGAGAAAATTAGAGCATGGGGTCCTACTGTTTTAGCACCCCTTCACCCCTGCATGATTTTTTTTTCCTCCAGGCAGTTCCTCACTGAGTGCTGTACAGTCGGATCAAATTAGTTGAGTGAGAGACAAAATTCTATTGTCTCTCAATCAGCCTGTTAACAGACCTTTTCCTCGTGCCCTGCAGCGGGAAAAAATATGAGCAGAGCTTTTTTGGAACAGCTCCTCCTGAGCATACAGCTAAAGTGCAGCAGCCATTCAGCTAAATGTAAAAAAAAAAAAAAGTGAGATATCTGTAGTGACTTGCATCACGATAATTATCAGCGTGCTCTCAGCCATCATTGCCTTTGGTGAAGATTCAGTTACAGTCAAACATTTTCACAGTATTATAGTGTATTTTTAGCAGATGATATAATATCAAGTTGTAAAAAAAAAAAAAAAAAAAATAGGACAGGTACATTCAGGGAAAACACGACATATCGTTCACCTCCAACAGGATGAAAAGCAAGGGGTGTACAGTAGGTTCTCACAACTTGGTAAGGTACAATGTTTATATAGAGTTCACTGCGAAGGTGGAAAAGTGTCGAGGGAGCAGCTGGGAGCTCCATGATGCAGCTGCAGTGCTTTACCACCTCACCCCGCACTCCTAAATCATTTATAAATGTTTACCCAGCACCGTACACTGCAAATGTGCTCTGGCGTTGCCGTTTAGATGCCTAGTGCTTCTACCATGAGTCCAAACTTCAGTGCTGCATTAATAATAAAAAGCTACAAACAGGAGGTTAAAGACCTCCTGATGCATGGGCAGTGAACTGGGTCCATCACTGAGTGCTTCATAAAGACTGCCCCATTTGCTGCCTGTGACATTGCTGCCCCCCTCCCCACCCTTTCTGTTTGGCCTCGTGCACAACCTGTAGAGATGCCAGCAAACTTCTAGGGCACCTGTACAGTGTGAAGAGAGTACGCCATGATCACTCACAGGTGACATGCCTAATAGTCCCTCCAGTCTACCACTTTACAGTGACATGTTCAATAAATTCATATACAGGTGCTGGTGATGGATCTGATATCAGGATTTCAGACTTGCACTGATATGCTCACATTCAGCAGCCTTCTGCCTATATGCACTGGTATTATAGAAATAGGACTTTAGACAAATGGAATAAGCTACCTGTGGTCTTTCAAGATGGCTTTCCCTAGTGACCAGATTTCATCTCCTTAAGAAGAAGCCATTAACTCCTAGTGACAGCGAAATGAATTCGCTTGGTGGTGAGAACAGCTTCTCATCGGCAATCATTAGTTTAGCACTCCATAATCACCCCTTCGTGCTGTGTGTTCATCAGTAGGCCTGCTCTGCTGGTGCACACAGAGAGTGAGGCCACTATCATCAAGGGCAGGATGTGAAAATTGCTCCATAAAACAAAAGTAATACCCAATAAAATAGGAAAGCTAGTGACAGTTGCAACATAAAACTGAAAGATTACAACGGAAGTACATGGTAAACATGTTTTTATTCCTCAGATGTAATCCAAATTGCAACCTTGTGGTGCTGCTTTATCATAAGACTTAGAGGTCTCATCTGTATATTAAGATGAGGTATGGGGCTCATAGACAAAATGCTATTCAATAAAGTACATTTTCCTGATAACACAAGGGATATAATTCAAAAATCCTGCTAAGATTAGAGTAAGAGCCATGTGGTGTTTGTGGCTTTTAAGGTTCTGTGGGAACAGGAACAATCTGTCTTCATTGAAGCTCTGACTTGATGAGGCAACCTGAAAGGTAATTAAGTTTGATATGTTGCCTGTGCTCCTCAGCCCACGCTTTGAGAGCATAACAAGCTCCAACAGCAAAAAGCAATGTTTAAGTTATGGCCTGTCATCTTATATTTTCCGTCCCTTATGATTTTTCACTGTCACAGGAACCAACTTCTATTTGAATCAGAAATAATCCAACCTGCATTTTTCTTTCGAAAGCTAACTAGTCAATGAGATGTTTTTTTTTAACCTAAGGATAAAGACCAAACACATCTGTGTATGAAAAGACACAGATCCTATGATTCATTTGTATTGTGGGTGTTCATGATAAAAAAAAAAAATGTATCCCATCTCTCATTCAAGATGTAATTTTGGCAGAAAATGAAAAGAGGGGACTCAGTTCCGATAGATAGATAGATAGATAGATAGATAGATAGATAGATAGATAGATAGATAGATAGATAGATAGATAGATAGATAGATAGATAGATAGATAGATAGATAGATAATTCATATCTTCAGATTGATACTATTGTGCTTGGTGGTGGTGGAGTACAAAAAGTATATGAGATTGAAACTGTAGATTAACTTTAAACCATAGATTGCATCACTTCCTTGTAGATTGAAATATAAAATACAAAGAATACACAGCAATGGTACTGTAGGAAAAAAACACATCTGGAATGAGCAATGTGCATTTAACAGCAGAATCACCAGAATCAATGGACTGTCTGACTTTCACAGCCTCTTACCTGTATTCTTGAACGTAGGATAGAATGCACTGTATTGTAAAATTGCTCTACCGCATAGATTGTTCTTTATCTGAAGGTAATCTGTTGTCATGGAGCAAGGCATCACAACAAAATAGGGATGAAAAAAAATTGTATCAAGCAACCAACAGACCTTCCGCCCAGGCTGTAACCACAAGTCACAACAAATGCAACGTGGGAAATACTGAATGGATTCAACAACCTGACAGGCCCTGTCTCTGACAGCAGCACGACAGCTTCAGTATCCAGACACACATCAGTAGGCCGCTGTACAATTTAAGCTGTAAGCTTCACAGAAAACAATAGAGCCATGGCGGGCCATTCAGGCACAAGTAAAGCCGCAAGCAGCAGAGACAAACACCACAGACATTAAGAGAGAGGGGTTGTTTGACTCACGGCATCTGAAGACGACTCCCACATTTTCCTGTCCCTCAGGGAGGCAAAGTGGTCCACAACCATGTCATGAAATTATCCAGGTTGATTTTCATCTCCAGGTATTCTTGAAGAAGCTGTCAGAAGATATCACAGGACGATGTTAACTACCAACTACTAGAAAACTAGCTGGTTTAGCAGTGATAAGCTGATAAGGTTTTTAACTTCCTGATTCTAATATCGAACATCAGTAATCAAAATGTATTCCTTATTCTGTGCACACTGCTGACTGGAATTAAACGACTGTTTTTTCATGGGAAGTGATTCACTTGGAAACATGCTCTTTTAGTTGTTATTTTCACCATGTAACTTATTTTACCCTTTCTCCAGACATTTTCACTGCCTTGTGCTTCTATCTACTTCTACTACCTCACTATGTCTGAGACCACTTTACACAGCCATTTTATATTTCTGCCTTAGTTACAGTTTTTGTTTTGAGTTGCTGTTACTGTTGCTCCATTTTACAAAGGTAATTCTTTCTTGATGACAGCCACTTACCATTTGCCGTACATTTAAACTCATGCTCCAGCAGTCAGAGCTCTCTGCTCCTCTTAGCAACTGTCACTAACTAAGCAGTTGCCAGCTAAATCTGCTAGCCGCTTTAGCTTCGCGGTTAGCGCTAGCGTCTCTCGTTCGCCTGTTCTCTGTTGCTCTGCTTGTCTCATGTTGGCAGATGAACTGGTTCATCAGAGTGCGGCGTTTGTGTAACTTCAATATAGAGGGATGTGATCTTTTTATATACAGTCTATGGATGTGATGTTTTTTAAAAAGTCCGTGACGTCCGCGGTCTTACCTTTATGACTTAGCTTGTAGCTAGTTGTGACGTGAAACCAATCAGAACGTTCTGTGGGCGGGCCGCTGCGTCACAGTGGTTTTCTGCGTTCATGGCTCTCCACCTGTTTGAGGAACACCGTGCTGAACACTTTATAAACTCCTGTCCCAACAGAAGAAATCCAGTGACCCGTGAAAGGTAAGCACACAGCAACTGGAGCATCTTATTATTTTGTTGCTGCATGTTAAACAAGCTGCATACATTTGTCATCAATGTGATCAGTGCTTTCTATTTCACAATAGTCTCAACTCACTGTGGCCTGTCTATGTCTAGATATGTCTTGTGAGTGCACATCACATTGTTAAAAGCGATATTCCGTTAAGTATATTTGTATATGACAAGCGTTAATATCTTCACCTGAACCTATATTGAGTTTGCAAACAGAAGTGAAGAGGCTTTTTTTTTGACACATTTGGTCCCAGATCTATTGTAAGCAGGCAGTTGCAAACACATGAAACATATTGCCTTGGGACTTACATGTCAAAATATTAATTATAAATTCATTACAAATGTCATCGTGTCAGTGAAGTGCATAATGAAATGTGTAATTATGCACATGAATTTGGCCACTTTTTGTCTCTCAGTGGTTGTATCTCTGTAAAAAGAATTAGATAACTTAAACGTTTCCAAAAAATAATGAAGGGTGCGGGCTTAATGGAAAACCCTTTGAATGTGTACTGTCTCGTACACATCAGTAGGTCAGTAACTTAGTCAGTTAAATGTATTTGTGCTATTTATTTGCTTGACTATAATGATTATGGCTTGCTTCTAAAACATCCTGTTTTTAAGTGCTCTGGATGAAATGGAACAGCGCTGTGTTTGTGTGTGCTACATGAGTGATGCTGTATTAAAGTTGAGGCCTCAATCTATTCAAGAAGCTTCACTGCACTATCTTCACAATTGAGTTAGCTCAGTGCAATTGCTGTCTATTCAATGGCTGAGAAATTGAGTTTCAAGCCCGAAGCACTTCCAACATCATGGAATCAGAGGAGAGAGAGGGGAAGGGAGAGAGAGAGAGAGAGGAGAGGAAATACAGAAAAGTAAATGAGTGTATCTTCATCCTTCTGTGCCCACACTGCAATGAGCACACATATATTTATTGTATATCTGACACTCAAGAAAGTTTTTGACAACCATGTAAAAACCCAGAGGTTCTTCATCCGTCCAGCACGGGTGTACAGTCATTAAGTCGAAGCATCATAACCAAAGGCTTATACAGCCCATCCCTCCTCTATATGCAAAGCAGTGATTACTGGACAGGTTATAAATTGTGTTATTTTCTCCATCTCACCAAGAACTGCTCATTCGTGGAAAGGTGATTTGAACGGCCTAAAATTACATAGCTTGAGAGAGAAAATTGTGCACTTGACTCTGCCAGAGTCCAATTGGTTCCAACTTATAGATGATGGGCAATCAAGGCTGTATTTATTTAGTCATGTTTGGGTCCAGGAGTTGATTGAATTTTGGTATCAATCCCTATCACTACTATGCACTTGATTCTTTATGCAAAGTATTTTGATGAGTGCTTGTGTTGTTTATTTGCCTCACTGGGATCAGTGCGCATGCCAAGCATCCCCACTGTATGGTTGTGCTCCCTTCTGTGACTCACGCCTTTCATTGTTCTGTCGCTTTGATCAGCCTGAGTCAATCTTCTTTGCTTTTGCTGCCAGCCATCACAGATTGGCTAGACTATGTGACAGAGAGCCAAATTCAGAACCCGTCTCTCCTTCAGAAGCAAATACACTCTGAAATGACCCTAAATTTGGTTGTGTTGTCATTATGTCTGGGATGACGACCATATGTGTCCATATGGCAGTGCTTGTCTGAAGCACCATATGTTATCAGTGCAAGCAGGCCGTTGTACTCATTTGAATAATATCGGCATCTCAAACCAGACCTTATGTTACTGAATTCCATCACGCTACTTTAAAGGCTTCTTCATTCCTGTGGAATTAGAGGAAGTAACTGAGCTTAAGGATTTCATGATTGGGCCTAAATTTGGATAAGAATCAGTCTTACAGAGGCATTCACTGTTTTCCATTTAGCTAATGTTGTGTTTCAAGCAGCCATATGTGGCATATTTCAACTGATTAGTTTATGGCTTGGTTCGGTATGCGAATCATCTGTGTTCATTCAAAAAGAAAAATGTGATGAAATTCCAACATATTACACTATAGAGAGCATCAAAAGAAAGAAACTCCCCTCTGTTGCTTTCCCATTGTTTATTTGACTGAGAGGACACACACATTCTGTTAAAACAGTACGAGTTGATGAAAATTGCTTGCAGACCTGGTTTTTACTCAGCTGAACCCCACCCTTCCCATCCTGTCTCAGTCAGCTGGGGTTAAGGATAGCTACCAGCAGCTCCACAGCCCCCCATCAGAAAACAAGTCTCCTTCCACAAGCAAAACACCAGGATGCTTTCAACTCCCTCCAGGCAATAAAGGGACACAGAGAGCATTTTATATAGAGGTTGCAAGGTTGCACTTCATTACAGTGTGGGCAGGTAGACATACCAATGGCGTGTCTGCAGTTTATTTGGATGTGCACAGCCTCTGAGATGGCTATAATAAAAAGAGGGAATGCATGCAGGATGTTTGATTCAAAGCTTGTAAGATTCTGTTTACACAGTGGGGCAGTGTACTCTGATAAAACATGTCCCCCATAGGTGCGGTAGCTGACTGCAGGCTAGAGCTGAGGTAAATGAAGAAGGGAACATCAACATGTATGGTATCACACTGCATTACATGGAAGTTACCGTATACACTAGGCTACATGCAATGGTCTCTGGGGATGACACTTGTGGTCTAGTGCTCTGGTTTCAGCATTGTCTTGGCAAATTACCATCCCACGGGCAGATCACTTCTGTTTGTCCAGTGCTTTGGTTAATGACCAGATCGCTGCAGCCTCAGCTGCATTTTGTATTCAGTCCTAATTAGCAAATGTTAGCATGCCAATGTGGTAAACATAGTAAACATGAGTAGGTTAGCATGCTGATGATAGCTTTAGAGCTGCTATCATGACTGTAGACTCTTTGGGCCAGTGTTGTTACACAACTGTTTGACATCCAACTTTTAATTTTTACCTTCCAGTGTGGCCATTTGGAATAACTATAAACACATTTGATTTCTGATGTGACCAGACAGCACGTCTTGAGAAGTAGTTCTGAGAGACCATAAATTGGCCCTTAGTGTGTATTCAGACAGAATGCGGTGCAAATGCATACAAATTAAATCGAGAGGCTCAAGTAGGCGCAAATTTGTCAGGAACGACATGGACAGAGGCAAAGACATGCAAGTCAACTGTATATCGGATGCACACTCCACTACACACTTTAGTTACTATATAGATAGCATCTGTACTTTTGGTGCATTAAATGTTTCGGGAGAATCAACACAAACAGTCCAGATATTGCAGGAATGACTCAGATCTCAGTCTGTGTGAGCACAACTATTATTTTGTAAGAAATGCAGTGATACACTTTCAGAGGCAGATACAATCCAAGGCTGTGCTGATGTCTCCTTTTCACTGTTAATATGTATGTTCAAAAAAGTTTTACCTACCAAGGAAAAACCTTAACAAAAACACATTTTTAGAATTGTCTTTCTGGCAACTCAGTGATGCCGAGGCATACAGTCACCCAAGTCTAACATAAACATTTCAGCTTAAATAAATCCAAAGACACCCTTTGTCTACAATCTTTGCCTTTGAAAAAATGTCATTGGGCTCTCTGACAAAGTTGTCACAGGTCAAGTTGTATTTCATATGGGTACTGAGGCAGACTCTCACTAGAGGTGAAATTAAAGGGCAAACCAGCAGAGCATTAAAGAAGAGCTGAGAAAACCAAACTTGGGAGTATTGCCTCTCAGCTGTCATTTGAAGGGACATACAGTACACTGTCAGCCTCCTTCAAAGGGGTTGTTAAAGGTAAATAATTCAGAAAGCATGACCAGGTATAGGTTGCCGAGACTTTTACTCTATCTGACTCTCTTGGTATGTTTTGTTCCTGCCATGTCTCAAATAATATATGAAAAAAAAAAAGAAACGAAAAAGCCTACCATGTACGTCTGTGGAGGATTGAATTTTGCTTTCTGTCTCCTAACAGAATCTGTAAACAGAGCTGCAGAGTTTGATGAGGTCTTCTTGAGGTAAGTCCAGAGGCCTTGAGGTAAAATGGAAGAGAATGGGAACATGAAAGCAGCACAGCAGTGACTTTTTTTTTCTTTCACTGGGTGGAATTGGAAAGTGGTTTGTGGAGACCTTGGCACAATATTGACATGCGTTGCTCAGCACTTGTTACAATACAAATTGTGACTAAGTTTCTACTCTGCTGGTTTTCCCTTAAATGGAGTAAAACTTTAAGAAGAAAATCATGGGCTCATGAAAATTAGGGCAATTAAATAGGCGGTTTGAAGATTTTGAGTTTGAAGAAGACAGTGTTGTTGGAGTGCAGTGCTCTTTACAGATTCTGGACTGTAGACTGCACTGTGGGTTGGCTACTATTGTGATATGCTTACTTCAGTCTTTCCATCACAACTTTCTCACCACCACCATATTGGAACGCTATGTATATTATGATGCACTTGCTGTGTTAAATTAGGGTGCTATGTGAAGAAATGAGAATGTGCACATGGGCTGGTACCTTTGCAGTCAAGATAGCACTGAAGCAACTAAACAGCAGAGGAAACAGTAGTACCGTGTGTTTTGAGAATGCAGAACAAATCCCGTTCAGGAGATCATGATTGCAAGCAACAGCAGTAAAAAGCCAGTCCAGGGTGACCTTTGTATGCAACAACTCTCCCATTCCATTAGATCAAAAACACTTGAAACTACTCTGCTGAATCAAAATTGAATTTTCTCCACTCTCATACTCTCTATATCAGCAACAGTGCATTATCCCTGCAAGGTCAGGTGTGTCATGTAGCTCAGGCCTACAACGATTTACCCAACAGTACTTTTATTTTGGCAGTGCTGATTGGGCAACTGCAGTGTCTGAATAAATGTTAAATACTAAATGCTATTAAACTGTTGTTAGTGCGAATTCTGCCTGTCAATCGCTTTTTCCATTCCATTTGCTGGGTGTTTGGCTGAATATACACTTTTGCTAAACTAAATTTAGAGCCTGATTGGTTTCAGAGACAAAAACAAGTTACAGTGCAGCATATTTGCAGCCATAATTGACAGCTACTTTTAGAGTGAGTGGAGAATGTTGCTGCTGATCAGCCTTTTTGTTTTTTCATTATTTTGTTTTATGTTTGTTTTAGGTTAGTGACATTGCACAAATACAGCAATACTTGAAATGATGGGTAATGGTCGTTGCATTGGACTCAAAAAAAAAGAAAGATTGGTTATCCACTGTAGCACAGCCAGATACTGAGTTACAGTTATCAAATCAAACCAATCTTTATTTATAAAGCACTTTTCACGCAAGTGTGCTGCACAAAGTGCTTTACATGGTTAAAAGCAATGCCCCCCCCATCACACACATGCCCACACACAATGTTATGACAATGATGAAAAAGTTTTCCTCTATTGCCACCATCAGGTTGACATTTGTGGTTTCAAGTGAACTGTCTTGGTAACTATGGATTGTAAGAAATAATTGACATATCACATGTATTCACACATTTAACTTAAAACTTTAGTCATCACTTTATTTTTTTAAATCTCATCATCAGGACAGGTATATTTCGTGCAGCCTCAAAGTGTCAGCATGGCTGTAGACTCACATTGAAAACATTTTGAGAGTTGTCTACCTGAATGTTTGGAGGAAGTTGTGTGGGTTTGAAATTAATGGAACTGATGCGAAAACATGAAACCAACAGAACAGGTAAATCAGGTGGCAGTGACATTGTAATTTCATTGTGACTGTATATATGGAAGAAATGTAAAAGATAATGAAATGGAGGTTACTTTATTTTTTAAGATAGCTACCTAATTTAGATCAGCATGGACTGATGATTGATTAAGATTAGTGCCTATTATTTCATACAGTTTTTTTGACAGTCTGGATCCTGTAGTTTAAGTCCAGCAGTTCTGGAATAACCAGAAAAATACTACATTCACTCATAACTATATACATAACCACAATATCTGTTATTCTGTGTCTACACTGTTTATGCAGCTCTTATATATTAATATCTAATTTGCTGGTCAATTCAACATCATAAAATATGCAGTCCTTATCCCACTGAACTTGGATGTAAAGCCATTTAGAAAAACACTTGAGGGAAGACTTTGTTAAATAAATGATGACAAAATAAACAGAATGATAAATTGATTCCCTTTTGTGTGGGGGGAAGGATGATCCTTTTCATGCTTGACCATGTGTTGACTGTGTGTCTTTAATTAGGGGAGGGTGGACTTAACCGATAATGGCGGTGGGGAAAGACATTGGTGTCATTAGGATAATCAGAGCTCTAAATGAGGTTTTGATGCAGTGTGTCCGACAGGTGTAGTGGCAAGATAGGGGAGGGAAAGGTTCCTCCAGCATGCTCCAGCTGTGTTTACACTCTTTGTGTGGAACAAAGGGGCCTTGTCATATCTGCCATGATTGATGCGGCTGCAGAAGAATAGTTAGAGTGTATTTACATGAAACACTGGTGGGAGGACCAACATGAGCAGGCCGTTTTGTGTTGCAATTATTTGTCCTGCACACTCCGTGGCAGAGCGCCTGCCAAACGGGCACGCTGCAACACAACACACAACAGACCGCATCTCTTACTGTTTCCTATGTGGTGAAATCAGTTTACATTGCTGGGGATGATTCACCTCGTCGCCCGGGCCTTCCGGACACTACTCCCAACATATCCCCTTCGCTATCACTCGTCATCTCCGAGCAACCTCTCAGCTCTGCCTTGGGGAAATCATGCTGCGCAAAACATCTCAGGAAGACATCTTTCATGTTTGTGTCAGCCTTGTATCATTTTGAATTGCTAATGACAAATGATGTTCTAAAGCGAAATCATATCAGCACACTTGACAATGAAGAGCATTAGAAAAAAAAAAGGCAATAACCACACTCTTGACTGATCATTCTGGAGATCTCATCGGCAGCTCCTTTTAAAACATAAAGCAGCTCTGTTCTATTCTGAGGGCTTTCGGATGAGCCCAGTGAGTTTGGGCTGATTTGAAGAACAATGAAGTGGATGTGCTGTTCTATAGACTGAATAATGAGGTTGTGTGCTTCAGAGAGCAGCCCCCCTCCCCCTT